>LPNX011229923.1:59432-170581 GCA_001517045.1 Pseudotsuga menziesii
ATGAAAATTTGGGGGAGGCGTGGGGACGCCTAGAAGCCCCGCCTAGGGGGGAACGCGTTCTGCACTTGGGGAAACGTGGGGAAACATGTTTCCCCCAGTTTCCCCCACTAGGGGGAAACACATTCTGCATTTGGGGAAACGTGGGGAAACACGTTTCCCCAAGTTTCCCCCAAAAGGGGGACGTGGGGAAACATTTCCCCAAGAATTTCCCCATCCCGAAAACGTGGGGGAGGGGGGGCGTGTGTTCCACACCCTAGGGGATGTGTCCCCGTGGAACACTGAATATAAGTCACCTGGTTTGAATTCGTGTTCGAGTTCGACCACTTAGAAGTTGGTAAAAAATTCGGCAATCAAAATTTTGGTGATAAAATTTGGCATTAAATTCAAGAGACTCTAAAATTTAAATAAATAAATACATCAAATGTTTTAATAAAAGATCGAAGCACAACTCACGCGTTCATTTCTCACAAATTAACGAAAGGAGGTGCAAGGGCAAGGCGGTTCGACAAGATTTGTTGTAGTTTCCGTTGAGGGCGTCGAGCAAAGCACAACTCAAGCATACAAGGCGGTTATAAAGTTTCATTGTTCCTGTCTGAACAGAAAACACGAGCTTGCGAGCTAGGGTAAAATTTACGGGATCAAATTCGGTGATTTTAAATCATTACATTCATCCTTCGATAAAATTCGGCGATTTTCGGTTTTCAAGCTTGAAAATCGGATAATGCTACTTAGACGACAATCACAAGAGGTGATTCCCATCAATAGTTGGGTTTATTTAATCCAAAATACCTCGAAGGTCAATTGAATTGTAGTTTGCAATTCGGGATGTGATTCACCATTGCCACGAGAACCCATGCTTTATTTTCCATGAAAAAATTAATTGGAGGAATGCGCCCAGCTATCTAGGAGTTCGTTGATGTGATTTACCTTTGGATGACCCTTACACATGAAATAGGGTCGTTGTCCTATCTTTGGAGAGTTTGATGCACACTTTAATAAAGGTTAGTCGAGGCAATCCACTTTGAAAATTGACCTATTCATGTTGTTATGGACTTTGGGCCTACTTTTGGAGCTGATTCGACCATACTTGGCTAGAGCATCACCTTTTTGGGGGCCTTTAATGTTTGGAGAAGAGCACCCCCATCATGACCACTCTCACAAGCTTATTATGGATTGGTTTAAGTCATCATTATTTTATGACATGAAGGTGAATAAAGTGGATCTAACTACTTTGGGGACATTTATTATTAAGGAGGTTAAAAAGATATTTATTTATTGATGACAACAAAAGGAGGACCTTAAGGTAATTTGTATTGTAATTGTGGTTATGGCCACCACCTTCATGTATGGGTTTGTAAGAGAGATCGTTAGAAGTTAGTTACAAATTTAGTGGAGGTTAGCTATTGTTTACTCCATCCTAGGCTAGATCTAGGGCAAGAATAATAACTTTTAATTGTAAAGTGAGTTGAGCTACAACCCACATACGGTTTGTCTCTCTCACTCATATGTCATGATTGTATTGGGAGATTTCTCTCATTTTGGAGCCTCATTGCCATATCTGTAATGAAACGTATTGAAGTTTAAGGATCTTCTTCTCTTTAGTTTCAACTTGGTCAATCCAATTGAGTAATTTTGTAAGTCCCTATCATTGTCATGTTAACCTGCTTGTTCCTAAGAAGGCTTGTACAACTCTATGGTTTTATCATATTATAATTTATGCTGCTTGTTTGAGATATTAAGCATCCATAGGAGGGGTATCCAGTGAGTAGCATAGGTTTGTTTATGAGATAAGCAAGTAAGAAGAAAGTGTATGTGACTGTTGTCTTTCCCTTGATAGGGTTTACTAAATGAATCAATTGTTTGCATAGAATCTTTACCATGCCATTTGCAGGGAGTTTTATCATGAACTTTTAAACAAGGCCCAAGGGGGAACCGTCCATAGACTCCATATGCCTTGGGTTTGGCACTAGTATGTGAAGTCCTCCAATCACCCATTAAAACTATACTACAAAAACCTCAAGTTTTGCTAGTGCTAACTCTTCAAATCACCTTTGATCCCTCATTGCCACAGCCTCTCAATCCTATTCTAGGGAAGGCCCCCTCAAGCTGGAGAAGAGCCAACCGAAAATACAGATAGGTAGTTATCGAGGTCATTATGGGTAACACCTCTAGGTTGCAGTTGGGATAACCTATTCTATAGGGCTTTAATCACACGTGGCAATTCAAGTTGTAACACCACCAAAGTGATAAATCAAGTTGTAACACACCACAACATAAGTTGTTCAAAACATCCTGCAATGATGAAGTCATCTACATACAATGGCAATATAAGTGTATCGGATCCATCAAATAATGAATTAAAACCTGTAATAAACTTGGACATGTACTTCTAAAGTGTGTAGTGGCTTCATCATCATATCATCCTCATGCAATATTACATACATTAGCACAATCTAGGTTAGATCATAATCCTAGATATGATAAATTTAACACATGAGCTCATGATTTCATACATGGATGAACTCTAAACTTCTTTGCGCTTGCAAACTTAGATTACATTGATAAATGCAACACAAAAGTCTTTCATAACGAAATAAGAATAACCAAACTAGAAGGTGTTACAATCATGAAGGGTCGTGATTGTTAAAGATCAAGTCAAGATCTAAACACATAAAGAGTTAACTCACTTAAGAAATATTGTAATGTCATCTTTTAAATAAACCACCTAGAGACAACCGTTAACCTATTTTATTCAAATAGGTTTGAGCGAGTATTCAAGAAAAGGGAATAATTGAGGACAAATATCACTAGGAGCATAAAGGAACACCACTTCAATGCTATTAGATCATCAGTAGATTACAGAAGGCCATTGGAGCAGATATCAACAAGCATACGGAGCATGAGGGCCTTACTTCATATTGCATGCATCAATGAGCAATTAGGTTTGCATGCATGCAAAAGTAAAGTCATGCAAACCCTAAAAGTTATATAAGAAGATAAGTCGAACCAAAAAGGCATTTATTATCATTATTCATTTTGGAGATTGGTTTCAAGAGCAGCAACAACAGTAGCCGCAGCAGCAAGTTGGGGTTGAGGAAGTGAGCCATCAATTAACAGGTGTTTTTGGAAGTGAAATCTATCTGCCCTAATTACTTCCTGATAGATCACTCAGATCTATCATTAGCTCTTCACATCATTCATTCTCCTGCAAAGATCTAGCATACAGAGAAGGATGAAATAGCTGGAAACATTGGGAACAATTTACCTTCCTTCAAAAAGACCTCATTCCTTTCGCATGTCTCTTTCATTCTCTCCGGAAGGACCATATCATTATACCTGGAAATTATTTGATCATCTCTTGCACCATTGAAGAAGCTACAAGCACACACGTGTGGGAGAGAGAGCATCGCCCTATTCTAAAGAACCAATTTGCTAGTGTCCAAGAAGGCTTCCAAAGTTCTGCATGCATCCACCAAAGTCATCAAGAGAGCCATAAAACCATATCTAGAAAGTCTTAACTCCGTCCGTCAAGTATTGAAGCAGTGACGAGCAGATCATCATCAAAGAGGGGACGTTTTCCTTGCATGGGCAAATCACCTGAACCCAGCAACACATTTTTGGAGTTAGAGTTGTTGCATGGCATGCATGTCTATTGTATACTGAAGGGGACCATCATAGCTATAAATATTGGTATGTTAATATAATCTTACTTTAGCCTATTTTCTACGTTATCTCCATATTTGTCATATTTAGGGTTTTTGGGCATGTAACTTGTTTCGCATGCAAATCAAATTATTTTATCATACACACCGGAAACATATAAACCGGAAAACTCGTCATAGAAATCTTTCATCATTTGTTGTCATATAGTGCATGGAATCTCCTTCCAAGTGGCACACCTTGTCTTCTAGTCTCTTCTTCTTCCATGGGAGTTACTCTCCTTTACCTATTCGAATTCCTTGGCTCATTATATGATATTTGACACCGCATCACCCTCCAATGACGTTACATTACCCATGTGTTCGAATTTGGATGAAGATCATCCCAAGTGTGTGGGGAAATCTAGTCATCCAAAGGCTCCACAAGCTTCCAAGTGTCTTCATGAACCCATGCCACCTTATTTTCTTAGAATTTATCATTTATGTGACCCATTTAAATGTGAATATGGTAAACAAAAGTCCATTTGGGTCCCATAGCCCCTTATTACAAAATTTATGTTTCCATCTCAACCTAGGGAACTTGTAGGTTGGTGGAACATTATTTGCAAGTAGTCTTATTTGGAAATTACTTGATTGTGGACATGACAGTCCTCCCCACTCAAGATTGCTTGTCCTCAAACAATTTCAAACATGGATTTTGAATAACCTTCTTTCCTTCCCTAAACTGTGCTTCAAACCTTAGCTACAATTTGAGTAGGGGCACTCATGTACTACAATTGTGTGTTTCCAAAAGTAAAGATATGTGTATCTTTGAATATTGATATATCCTATGACATCACCACTAACACCAAAAGGATTAATAAAATCTATCAAAACAAAATTTGCACAAATAATCTTTACCTCCATCTTTTGAAAACCTTTTCTAAACTTTCAGCCCTTTTTGCTTCTGTATAATTCTTTGTATTGGTATTGAGTTGCCAAACTTGAATTTCTAAGATTCCAAGAAAGTTTCAAAGAGGAACCACCATGCTTGTTGTTGCTCTACTCTAATTGCAATCACCTTCTCAAATAGTGACTCAATATCCCCTACTGCTTGTTGCCCCCAAAATTGAAACCAAGCAATACCCAGATCCCATTGCTTGTATTGCACCCTTCCAAACATCATTAGTACAAAAGATAGATCATTAAAGTACATAACTACATCATACAATTGTACATCAAGAAGGTGCCTCATCAGAGGATCATGACAGTGCTTGTACATCCGAGTAAGTAGATCATCATGTGGCCCATACACACGAGCATCACTTATTATATCAAATCTACTCCAATGACATAGGTGAGGATCCCATGTCCTATAATGCCGCTCCAAAAGAATGTAAGACGCACCAAAATAATAATCAACCATGTGTTCTTTCGTCCAAGAAGTGACTAAAGAACCTCCACCAAAATCTGAACCAAATAAGGGGCAAAGAAAACAGGAAGACTTCAAGTGGCTCAAAGAAGTCTCATCAATACACCCATGAATATGTATATCATCATAATGTAACAAAGGATGATGCTACAAATGTAAATAAGATGGCACTTTAGTCATGTCATCATCAAAAGGAAAGATAGGAAGTCCATACTCTTCATGTGGTACCATCAAAAATAAACCTTTCACCCATACTTCATTAGGATGAATTCTACAAAATGTGGAAGTATAGGATGTAGGAGAAAGAACCAACTCGCCCAGAGAATTAGGAAGTGCAAAATTCTCATCATGTGAAAGCTCCATAGGGGTAGGAACATGCACCTCCCTAAAAAATGCAAAACTTTCCTCATAGGTTGGTTCCAAGGTAGTAGAATCATGCACTCCTTCAAAAAGTGTGTAACCATTTTCAAGAGGCAACTCAAGTTCCTCTTCCACCATAAGAAGTGATTAGCTCTCATCAAGCTCATCTTCAAACACATCAAGAACCTGCAATTTTCCATGTCTCTCATGATCCCTCGTGTCATGAGAATCCTCCAAGCAATCTACCATATGACAATCTGAAACATAAGAGGAAGAACAAGTATCTTGCAACCTCTCAAGAAGTTGCTCATTTTGAATTTTGAGCTTATGAATATCCTCATTTTTATTCAAGTATGCTTTATGTAACCATTCATTAAGCTCAACCAAATTGTTTCTATCCAAAAAGCAAAGACATGAAATTACCTTTGATGTTGCACATTGCTCGTTGAATCTTCTCCATTCTTCAAGGAAGGATGGCTCCTCCAATGAAGAAACTTTACAACAAGAATTTGACACCATTGATTTAGTGTCATTGAGTATGCTAAGGGCCTCATGGATATTTCTTTCATTCATATTCAAAGACCCTTCAACAAAGGATGGTTAATGGGAGCAAACCTCCTCTTCTTCTTTCTTCTTGATTTGATCAACTTCTTGAAGCTCAAGTGGTGATGGAGAATTTGATCTTGGTTCTTCATTATCTGTCACAAGGTATTCATCTTCATACTTATGAGAACTTTGTATTGCAACAACATTTTCAAATATGATCTCTATGTCACCAACATAGAGTTGTGAGCACCCATCAATATGTACTCCCTCATAGTTCAATGGCCCATCAAAAGCTTCTCTTTCATTTGCACAACCTCCATCAGTAAGGACTGTGTGCTTGTCTTCACCCTCCTAATCATATTCTTCTCTACAATCACCTTGAGGTGATTGATGCTCCACTTCATGATTCTTTGTTTCTTCCTTTAATGGTGTATCTAGTCTCTTTTCACAAGTAGGTTGATTTTTTCTCATTTTATGCTCCTCCAAACTTGTGGATTATTGATTGTCCCTTAATAAATTCACATTTGCATCCTTGTGCCTAAATCCATTCACCCAATCATCAAAGTCTTCAAAAGGAATGGTCTTATGTTTCTTTCCATGATGGGAACTACTACTACCCCAAGTTGCCAGCTTACCCCTACGTTGACTAGCCATCAATTCGAACCCTTGCATAAGTTGCTTGGCCATATCATCAAAATATTACTTCAAGAGTTTCTTAAATTCATCCCTATCATCCATAACTTCAATGGGTGTAAAGACCATGCTCTAATACCACTGTAATGTCCCTTTTTGGAGTTTTGGAGAAAATTACAATTTGGGCATTTTCAAGCTTGACTAGTCATGACTCTAGAGGGTTCCAACTTTCACCAAATGGTCCCGAATTTGAAAGGCAATAGTATGGCGAGTCTTATAACATATCAAGGTGGTTTATGGACACTTTGTATTTGAATTTAGGCTTCTGCAAACTTGATATGGGGCTAAGAATAAAAGGGGCAACTTTAGTAGGAAAATCGAGGTCAAATTCCCCCCAAGGGTGAGAGCCAAATTGCCTTCCCAACTCATGTACGACCCTCCCAAATTTGTAAGAATAGTATGGGGACTGATATAATACCTCATGGACTGTTATTACACATGGTTATTAGTTCTGCAAACTGGTTATAGAGTTCCACATTCCTTTGATAACTTTCAATGAAATTGCTTATGGGGAAATTGCATAACTAGCTCGATTTTGACATATGAAAGGTAGAGCTAAAGGTTCAAATCAAGTTGTGAAATATAAAGACCATATACAACACATAAATTTCTTCCCCAACAGTATTAAACACCAGAAAATCCCTTCATACAAGTCTTGTATACAACTCAATTAGTATGGGAGTCAAATACATGAAAACTAGTGAATTAGTAGCATAGAATTGCAAGAGTTTCGCATATGGATTTCTTGGATTTCGACCCACAAAGCATAGGGACATGAAATTACAGAGTAACACATCATATATCTCTGTCACAACATCATCAAACTCAGAGAACATCCCTCATACAAATCTGATATAAAACTACTTCAAGATTGAAGCCAAATCCATGAAAACTAGTTATTTAGAAGCATGGGAATGCGAGCATTTCACACTGAAGTTTCTTGAATTTCGAGATACAGAGAATATGTTCATGAAATTACACAGTTATACATCATTTACGGCTGCCCCATAATCATCAAACTTAAATAAAATTCCTCATACAAATCTGATATACAATTCTTTCCAAAATGGAATCCAAATACATGAAAACTAGTCATTCAAGAGCATGGGAATGCAAGGTTTGCATATATGGATTTCTTATATTTCGACTTACAAAGAATATGGAGATGAGATTACAGAGCCATACATCATATACCCAAGCTTGGGCATCAAATATCCTCAGCAAAGTGCAAGCACCACTCCAACAAGTGTGCCATCAACATGAGAGTGTGGGGAAATGGAGAAGAAGAAATGAGAGATTAAGGAGAGATGAGAATTCGACTGTATGGACCTTCAACCTACAACTAAAACTCCATTAAGCTCCAATGAGAGGTCTGAATGGCCTCTCCATCAACCAACTTGGAAAGGAATCCCACTCCCTCAAAATTGGTTCACAAGCAAGGAGAGTGAAAACTCACCGTGCAATGGACAAGCAAAATCTCTCCAAAATGCCAAAGGCTAATTAATAAATGATCAAAAGTTATTCTCATTCCTCAAGACATCCTTTTAATAACTTCATGAGGCCTCCTAAGGTCGAATTTCCCTCCATGGGATTCCTCCAACTCATCTAAGTGGTTTAGTAACTCATGACACTTGTTTTCCTCTTCATGCTCCAATTCTTTCCCCAATTTGAATGGCTGCCTCTAACTCCCAAATTCGACCTCTTGGTGGCTATTTTTAGCCCTATCATGTCAGATTTGTCATATGTCTGCAATCAGGTTTGAATTTGTCATACTTGTCATAGAATCTTGCATCATTTGTTATCATAGAGTGCATGGAATCTCCTTGCAAGTGGCACACCTTGTCTTCTAGTCTCTTCCTCTTCCATGGGAGTCACTCTCCTTTACCTATTTAAATTCCTTGGCTCATTATATGATATTTGACACCACATCACCCTCCAGTAATGTTACATTACCCATGTATTCGAATTTGGATGAAAATCATGCCAAGTGTGCGGGGGAATCTAGTCATCCAACGGCTCCAAAAGCTTCCAAGTGTCTTCATGAACCCATTCCACCTTACTTTCTTAGAATTTATCATTTATGTGACCCATTTAAATGTGAATATGGTAAACTAAAGTCCTTTTGGGTCCCATAGCCCCTTATTACAAAATTTACATCTCCATCTCAACCTAGGGAACTAGTAGGTTGGTGGAACATTATTTGCAAGTAGTAATATTTGGGAATTATTTGATTGGGGACATGACACAAATCGGTTATGTTATTTACAGAAACTTTGATGGAACCTTTATGTGGGTGCGTGAAAGCCTACAAACCATCCACTTTATCGAATGCCATCAGTAGAAACCAAGACCTACAAGGTTATGTGTCCATGAACAAGCCTCCACAAAAACCTACCAATCCAGCTGAAAACAAGGAAAAGACAGTTCCACAAAAGGAACGATTGAACGAGGACACACAGCGAGATTTGAGAAAGAAGAACTTTTGTTCAATTGCAAAGAACCTTGGATACCCGGCCACAAATGTATGGGTTAAGGGAAGGTACACCTCATCGAAGTACTTTCAAATAGCAGTGAGGAAGATGAATTGGAGCAAAAATAGGATGGAGAACTGCATAGTACGAAGTTGGAACAATTGCCACAGAGAGCAACTATTGCTACCCTCACAGGAGTCCCCATCGTCCATACTATTGGAATCAAGGGAAGCATCCAGGGACAGCGTGCCATTGCTTTGATTGATGGTGGGGCCACCCAAAACTTTATAGATGCCTCTTGGGTAGAGAGGAAAAGATTTCACACTGAGGACTTTGAGGGCTTTACCTTTGTCATGGCTAGAAATCACAAGATGAAATACACACAAAGGATACCTCAATTGTAGGTGCAGCTTGGGAATTATACATTGTTCGACGACTTTATATGGTAGATATACCAGACACGAGCATTGTTTTGGGAGTACAGTGGTTGTACTCAATTGGTACATACTCAAAAAATTACCAAACATTAAAGATGGAGTTCTTGGAACCAAATGGGAAAGGGGTAGTGCTAAGGGGAATGCCCAATGAAGCTTTAAAGTCAGCCACAGCAAAGGAAATGGCAACCATATTCAGGCATGAGAATAAGACTTGCACGATAAAATGGCCAATTCCAACACATAAGACTTCAAGGAAGGACCAATGGTATGAGAAGGGCTTTTTGAGTAGACCTTCAGATAAAAGTATGATGCGCACTAGGGAATATGAACGAGGAGCCAAATCTAAGATGTCCAATCCTCATAGGCACCCAAGAATATACAAGGAGGGAATACAAAGCATGGGTGAGAAGAAACATAAATTCGAAGAAAAAGAAGAGCCACCCAACAACAAAATAAATTGGTTGATAAAAATGGACAAATAGAGACAGGGACAAATGGTTCAATATATTGGTCGAAGGGGACAAGCAATTTTGAGTGGGCGGGACTGCAATGCCCTCTTTTAATTACATCACCAAGAGACACCTGTTAACCTATTTTATTCCCATAGGTTCGAGCTGGTATTAAAAAAAGGGAATAACTGAGGACTAATATCACTAGGGTCATAAAGGAACACCACTTCAGTGTTATTAGATCATCGGTAGATTACAGAAGGCCATTGGAGCCTTTTGTGCTTTGTCTTTCTTCTATAGATCCTATTATTTATTTGCAATTAAGGTATACTGCTATAATCTTGTAAAAACTAACAAATTTTAGGGCCTAAAATCAAGGAATTGTCCCCAAAATTCAAAAATTGAGGATGTCCCAACATAATACCATAAATCAAAGAATATTGTCTCCATAATCCAACAAACAAGGGATTATGGCTTATGGGATGCAGCTAGCATAGTTTGAGAGGTTAAATTAGTCTAAAAGGAGTATGCCTACCATTTTTTAAGGAGGGGGAAGTTCCATACATCACATTAAACAATACTTAACAATAATACAACATGAAAATCACCGCAAGGGACTCTAAGCCATGTGCAACTAATTATGTAGTGTCAAGATCCAAACTCTAAATGAAATCATCATAGTCATATGTTGTTTACCCTCATACAATATGAAGGGTAACAAAGAGTAATGTGTTCTCCTTTAAAATCGATTCGCAAACTCATGGGTTGTTAAAGCAAGAATGCAAAGCTTTAATGGTAGCCTGCAGCACTTCAATATGTGAAAATGGGATGAGAAACCTCTCTAACAAGGTTTTTATCACTAGAGGGAAAGCATTGAGCTTCTTGGTGTCCAAAGAATCCCCTTGGGTGTGAAAATCAATTTTCCATTGTTGAGTTTCTCAAAGGGTTGTTGGACAATGAAGCAATCAGATTACAAATGAGTAGAATGCATTTTGAATACATTGACAGTGTTGGAGGAAGAATAACTAAGTTTTGATGTCCATGGGCCAAAGCAAGAGTGGTTCAAGCTTGTCTAGAGGTTTAAATTTTTCCTATGCAAATAGAGAAGCTAAATGGGAGTCCAAAAATTTCACTGCATGTTCTTGTGAACATTCTCATGGTCTTTTGCATTTTAGGCTCAAAGACTTGCTAATGGTTTCATTTATTGTTTAGAATTTGGAGGCTTGATTTTGTTGATGAATCCTTTCACAGACTCGAGACCTCTTTACATTTGGCATTTTGTGAATTTTATGTTAAAAGGATGTTACTATTGTTTAAACATTTTTTGATGAAATAAGCACTCCAAAGAAACCATTCTTGATATCTTTCTTTGCATGGAATTGCTTCATCTAATGTTCAAGGATTGATTGCAAATTTTTACATAAGA
The DNA here is from genome assembly GCA_001517045.1 of Pseudotsuga menziesii. Lineage (NCBI taxonomy): Eukaryota > Viridiplantae > Streptophyta > Pinopsida > Pinales > Pinaceae > Pseudotsuga > Pseudotsuga menziesii. The sequence continues at coordinate 70,885 of LPNX011229923.1, forward strand.
CTTGAAGGAATGGACTTGAGAGTTGCTCCTCCAAGTTGAATCATTTATATGTTATGAAGCTACAAAGCAAGAGATGAAGCTATGAACTTAAAAGTAGATGGGCATGCAAAAACTTATTCCTTTGGTGTGAACTACTTTAATATGGAGTTATTGAACAAGAAATGGGGCAAAAAACAAGCATTTAAATGAAATGGGATGTTGCATCCCTTTACCCCCACATTGCTCCCCAAGCATATGCAAAAAAACTATAATAATTGCAATAATGGAAAACACAATAGGCAAAGTGAAAATCAATAGTTGTCTTCATAAATTCCTCATAGAATTCTCATATGCAATATGGCAAGTCTTCCTCAAAGACTTCTCCCATCAATGCTTGATATTGCTTTATATAAGTTCGTCTTAAAGCATGGAAATTTAGAATGGTTGCATTGTATGTAGATTTTCTGTGCAAAATTGCATTGAGCAAACACGAGGATACTCTTATGTGAAAGCTAGTGCAAGGGCCAATGTTTGTTTACATTGGTTTTAAAGAGTTTAATTCACAAAGGACCCATGGGTTGATCCAATGCTCACATATTCACATAGTTTTAACCATTCAATCCAAAGCTTGTTTCATCACTCTCCATTGTGTACACTGTATGAAAGTAGTGTTGAGTCATGACATAAAGAAACATTTCATTTTGGCAAAGCATACACATGAATGTTTGATCAACTTGTTTTGCCATTGTACAGGTCTTTTAACAAGAGGAAAAAGAAAGCTCGCCAAACCAAAATACTATAAAATAGCAAGCTTTCAAGCACGTGCTTCAAATAATCATGCATGCAAGTTTTTACCACTTGTTTGAAGGCATCAAGCTCAAATGAGAGAGGCAAAAGTGCATATTTGGAACAAGGTAAATGAACACACATGCAAACAACCTCCATCCAATAAGGCTAAACTAGAAGATGGTCTCCAAGAATGCAAAAAGTTTGAAGGAAAAGGAGGAGAGGAGCATTGTGTATGCAAGTCATCTATTGTAATCGCATAATTAATAAAGATCGAATGGCATCACTTCATTCATCTGGCTTGTTGAAACAAAACTTGTAAATCAAGAGGTGTGAGTGTTTCATCGTGGCACAACTAGATGTTTTACACTTAGTAAGGGGCTTTACAAGTTCATAAGTGGCTGGTGTAGCGAGTTGTGATGCTTGCTTGCTTGCTTTCAAGTAGCCAGTTGGCAATCCCTAATAAACATTACATCGAACCCTTCGCTATTTAATCATGTGCATCGAATTGTTTCATCTCCAAGTGAAAAGGCTACCCTTTTTCTGGTGGCCATGCTAGAAACATCTAGCTCCAATTCTATGGCATGTGTATCCCATTTCATATGCTTTACAATGCCATTCCATACCTACTGAAACAATTCATAATTCAAGAATAATTGTTGAACTGTTTCTTAAGCTAACTGGCTCAATTCGATGTCATCCAAGCCTTTAAAACACCTTCTCAGCCCATTTATTTTGGCATGTAATTAGTCTTAGCCAAACACCAATCCATCTTTGAACCTCCCCAAGGACTACCACCCTAACAAGGTGAGCATGATCATTCTATTCTGCTCATACCAAGTAGCCTCACACCCAATATACACCTGTATCATTATCCATTTGCCCAAAAAAATGAAACAAAAAAGACAAGTGAATAAGGCTAACTAGTGCCCCGGCCATTATCAAGTTGGCAAGTACTAAAAGACAATTTTTTGAGGAAGTGCACATGAATGAAGAATTAAAGCTGCAGAGTAGGATGGCCAAATACAACAGGAAGGCCAAAAGCCAAAAAGGTGGAAGGCTAAGAGTCAAGTAGGTAGAAGAAGGCCACGAATCAAGTAGGTAGAAGGCCAAAAGTCATTGGACTTTTTATAAAACAAGCCCTTGCAATTTTGCAAAGGATCCTTCTTTTGGCATTGTAAGTTATCTTCGTATGTTGAATAGAGTGACAACATTACTTGTGTTCTCATACTCTTACAAATTGTGGATGGTTTTAAGCTATTCTCTCTGGTCATTGTCTTTCTTTGAGCTTTGCAAGGATGGATATCGTGCTCTGTAATATGTATACTACTCTATTGCTTAAAATATCTATGCTTACTTATCAAATGCATTGGTAACAGTTTGACATAATGTTGGTATGCTCTCAACAATTTGTATGCTATCCTCAATCCTTAGTGTGCTCCAAGTTTTGTGTAGATGGTAGTTGGAAACCTATTTTGCCTTCTCTTTTTATGTCTACTTCTACTTGTGTCTAAAACCTTCATGTGGAACAAGTATTCTATCAACAATGTGTAGGCTACCCACTATTCTCCCCATTATGTATACCTTCCCCTTGTTTCATGTCAATTTAATATAACTAGATAGAAAAGATAGATAAGGTTAATATGTATGCATGTATGTATGTATATTAAAAGATTACAAATTACCTTCAAATCTCTATTTTAATTTAACCCTTCACTTGCACCATGAGAGATCATGAGAGCTATTTTCTTACAACTAAAATTGAGAAAACATAGTGCAAAAAAAAATTTAGAGTAAGAAACGTCTAACTCTAAAAAAACCTTTTACATTATGTTTTCTCAATTTTAGTTGTAGGAAAAGAGCTCTCACGACCTCCCATTGTGCAAGTGAATGGTACAATAGAGATTTGGAGGTAATTTGTAATTTTTTAATATATATACATACATACATATATACATATTTTAATATATATATNCATCATTGCCTAACTCTACTTATATGTCATTCTTTCGTTCTAGGAGTTTGTTGAGTCCTCATCTCCTATTTCTATTGTCAACGTGTCCCATTTCAAATATTCATATTTTTGTGTCCTTGTATCAACTCACTTGGGACAAGTAGCATCATTGCCCAACTCCACTTATATGTCATTCTTTCGTTCTTGTTGTTTGTTAAATGCCTTGTTATTGAAGTTCATTCGCTTTGATACCCCACTGTCTACATACCACCCTACACTACAAATGAGGTTAGTGTAAAGGCACGATACCATGAAGAAATATCATTGCAAGCTACTACTACTCTTGCTAGGTTTTCTTCCAATCAAGACATTGAAAGGCATAGTAGCTTATCTTGTGGCACTTGAAACACTTCAAGTGAATCAAGTTCTGCTTCCCTTGGTTGGAGGAACCTAAATCTACCTCATTACCCCTCTCAAGTCCTCATTTCTTTCCTACATTCTAATAAAAAGTGATCAAGGCATCATACATATCCTATGACAACATTTTTTCCACGATGTGAAGGGTAAAATGGTCCTTCATAGAGTCAAGCATGATTATCTTTGCTTTGGTTGCATTCTTGTTATGCTCACCCCATTGTATGGGATAGATAGAAACTATAGCTTTCCCCTCAACAAAACAATAAAGATTAACTTTCTCCATTAGCATCTATAGTCTACAGTTTCCAAGGTGTAAAGTTAGAAGTGCCATCTAGATGGTCACACTCTCTAAAGACAGAGACTAGTCATATCTGCAACTCCTAGAACACACTTCAACCAAAAAAAAAAGAAACAACTGCAAATCCAAACAGTAACATATCACAGGGGCAAATCGCCTATCACAAGCATATAACAACACTTCAATCATTGAAGTCTCACACGCATCTCAACCACAAAACCCTCACAGGTCCATGCGCCTATCTCAGCCACGCATCATTGAAGCTAGGGCATCACACCACTATGATAAATCAGTCAACTATCTCAAGCTCACTATGTCTATCTCAAGCAACAAATCAACTCCAATAACTGGAGCAACTAGGGCATCACACTCCATAACTTGTAGACTCAATGCCTGTAAACAAGAGTACCAGTACCTATGAGGTTTTGGGTGGCAGCCACAAAGGTGCTTCCAAAATGAATGCCAAACTGTGCTGCAGGATAGATGTGTCAAACTCCCTTTGGCCATCTGTAGTTTCATAAACAGTACACAAAAACACTTTCGGCTGCAAACTCCATCTGCTCAAACTATAAAAGATACAGCCATTTTCCATGGCTCAAACCCAGTGTTTAACTACCTGGTGAAGGCCCTGGCAATAAAAAAAATGATCGAATCCCTGTCATTGCACAAGATCTGCTCAGGTTTGCACAATGCCAATTTAAGGTTTCTATAGGTGAGTTGGCAACTCCATCTAAAGACAGATAACATTAATTCTTGGAACAATTCAATGTGTTTATTTGGACATTCTAACAACCACAAAATATGATTCAGGAGCATCGATCTCGAATAATTTGTATGATCAATGTGTAAGATCTCATCATTAGTATTAAGGATAGGATTTCACAAAATCCTATAATATTAAAAAGGAAGTGTGTGCTGAATGGTATAACAATCCCTAGAATTGGAGATTGGGAACTTAGAAATCTAGCATTCTACTGAATGAAGAGTTGACTTTGGACAATGCAAAGAGTTCTCTCCCCTTCCAATTTTACTGCCTTTACTGTGATAATTACGTAGCAATTGTTTATGTCAGAAGGGAAATTAAAATTTCCCACAACTCCCTTTTCACACTTGGAAAGGTTATAGAAGCATGTGGAGCGCCACCATACAATTGATTTGACAATATCTTTTAAAATTATTGATTCTTCTAATTATAAATCATTTCCAAATTCCTAAAACTGATTATTGTTCAATTGCAGATATATTGGACAATTTCTTTTCAAAAACTGAACCACGCTTTCGAAAAGGAATATAAGAAATCTCACCTGCTGTTTTTTAAGCCTCTCATTCTCCTCTTTAAGCTGCATCACTTCATTCTCTAGTTCATTTGTGTATGCCTGCAATGCAGTGAAAAAAAGCAGCAATTAATTAATGCAAGGAGAAAATCAAATGCCGAAGTAACGGGGCGAAATGGCAAAAAGGAAAACAGCACAAAATGAATAGAAACAAATTCCACAGCTTGAGTTAAATAATATATCAGGTCCACGTAGAGAAAATTAAAAACATCGTGCCTGCTTTCTTGCCCTGGATCTTGCAGCAGACTCGCGGTTCTTAATCATCCTTTTCTGACGCCGCTCAACTGTTTTCTCAATAATGCTCTCTGGTGCTCCACGCTTCCTGCCCGGAGTCTGAGAATCAGACGACGTGCAACCCATCAAAGGCGATGACAGAGCTAGTTGATTGTCACCATACCCACCTTCCAAGAGGGGATTGCCCGGCATCCCTAATGGACCATTAGGTGGAACAGCACGCTTGGCGCCATAAGCTACCATCATACTCTGTTGCTGCTGCTGCTGCTGCTGCTGCTGTTGTTGCTGCTGCTGCTGCTGTTGGGCAGTGTTGAGCTGATACTGGTACCATTCTGCCTGTTGCTGCAAATTTTGTGCTGCTATTGCATCCATCCCTATCCCTGCAGTGGGCACACCGCAAACAGAGACTGGTTGGGGGACCTCTGGGATACCAACAGTGACAGCGCCATTGTTATTAGTGTTACTAGTACCGTTGTTGTCCTCCCTGACTACCCCAGCTTTTACTAAGAAATCCTCCAGGGTCATTTCACCAAAGGTGGACTGCCTTTGCTGTGGCTTCTTCTCTTCGTTTCCCTTACCCTGATTCTGCTGAATATCCCTCCACACCTCATCCACAGTTTTGCGGCTGAGCGTTCTGGGAATTGTAAGGCTGCCCTGACGCTGCAAACCAGAGCTAGCAGGGGCGGAGTTAGTAGAAACGCCGTTTATAGGTCCATTGCCCATCGCCATGGAGATGGCCTGGCTCTCCTCTGCCGTCCAAATATTCTTCAGGAGCTCGTCCATGTTCATGCTACTCAACGGCTTACTAGCGTCCCCAAGCTGATTCTGAACCTCCTCCAGCGTTAAATTGTATAAAGAATTCTGACGAACTATCGGCTGGAACTGAGGCGTTCGGCCACCATTAGAGGACAGCATTGTGCGGGAACCCATTCACTGAGAGCTTAGCCTTTTCCCAAACTGTAGTTCGTACACAAGACCGATAGGATTTAATTTTTTGTATTGAACCCACAGGCCCAATTCCTGTAATTTTCTTTATTTTTTCTGGGGCTTGGGATCGAACCCGAGGCCTGCTCGTGTAACACCCTATTAATTCTCCCTCCGAGTGCTAACCCTTGACTCTTCAATTTTTAGACGACACGGAAGTGCAATTCAGTCAATGTGAGTCGAACTCACAAAATACGGGCTTCACGGTATTTTCCCTAGATAGGGTTTGAACCCGCGACGTACAGCGCTACTTCTATGATTTATTCTTGTCGTGTGTGCCTCTGTAAGCCCAACTCGAGGCTTGAGTTTTATTTTGAAATTCTTCCCCTCCTGGCTATCGAACCCGAGACCTACCAATGCGGCTATATTCTCTTTTCTAGAACGAGGGTCGCGCACAGATCGACCCAGGCATCGAAATTTACAGCTATAGATGCCCTGAAGATGGTTTCTAGTCATTCAGCTCAGGGAAAACAGTGATTTGGCCATCTGGGCCTCGTCATTTGGAGCCAAAAAAATCTCCGCCGAGCATCATTCGATACAAAAGGCCGAAACCCTGATCAAGAAAACTATATAATGAATCGATTTGAGGATCGCAAAGAAAGGAAAAGAATAAAAACAAGGCAGAGAGAAGAAGAGGAAATGAAAACCTTGAAGCCAGCGTTCGTTGGTTCACTGACTCAAATGCCGAGAGGCGTTTCGCTCCAATGAGAAGTCGTTTCGAGCGACAGACAGAGCCCGAAAAGACTATGCCCCTGTCTTCCACCGGCTACTTCCCGTGGCTCTCGCTCCACCGTCATTTCATATATAAATAACATTTAAAAATTTGTTCAATGGATTTGTCTCTTCGCATCACTATGATATGGGGAATGGGGTTTTTGATAAATTTACAAGTTCCCTGAACAATAAGCTTGGTTCATTGTGTTATTTTAATGTTCAGTTGGCTTCGTGGTTTATTGCGCTATTACGTGTAGTTTACTCCATGGTTAGATTCTTAGCATATTCTACATAGTTTTGTTTTAACATATTGAAAATGTTTTTATGAAACCAGAATAAAAGAAAATGGTCGTTTTCATAAAAGATTTTATGAGATACAAGGATAGTCTTTCTGTCCCCTCCTTTGTGAAAATTCAAGTACCAGGATGTTATGATTGAAAGAAAAAAAAATTCTTTTGATAGAGAATCAATCTACATACACTATAATGAGGTGATGGTGATGTTTCTTTTGAATGTTATGTATATGTGGGGTTGGGGTTCAACAATATTGGTTGGTTCAGATGTGAAAGGTTTAGATCAAATTTTAGTTTTTGTATAACTTAATTGATTATAAATTTTATAATGTTAAAGTTATAAATGAAGAGTTTACTACTTGGAGTATTGAACACTCTAGCTATTTAGTATAATTCATCTCTTGTGATAAGTTATTTTATTTTATACCTCTGTTTTTTGTTTAGATCTAGACAATGTATTCCTTTTTTATTCATATACTTATAATATAATATAGTATTCCTTCTTCTATTCATATACTTATAATATAGAAAGAAAAAAATTAAATACTATTTTATTTTTTATTTTTAAATTATAAATATTAAGTTTATCAAAAATAAGAAAAATTGTATCTTCTATTCTTTCTTTTACTCATATACTTATAATATAGTATAGTTTTTTTTAAATGTTATTTTATCTTTTTTTTTAATTTGAAATATTAAGTTTATTAAAAATAGTTGAGGAGAGTTAGAATCACTAACAGTTGAGCGGTGTTAGGTGAGAAGAGTTAGAATCACTATTAATAATAAAAAACCAAGTTTCATGCAACATCATAACTAGTTGAGTGTGATGTTTTGATTTTGTATGTATACATATCCAAGTGTGCAAGAAGTTCAACATTGCTCATATGTTTGATGTGAAAACTTTAAGTCGTATATTTATTAGTATTTATAATATAACATGTTTTCAATATTATAGTGATGGATGAAATATCAATTTTTCAAGATTCATTATGTGGTGTATTTAATATTCAAGCTATTTACTGTTACTCTTTTTTCATGAGCTTTGTTCACTTAGTGATTACTAATTTTTCCTAAGTTTAAATAGTTGAATGACCAATTTCTCATAAACTTCAATATTCAACTTAACACTATGTGCATCCAGTAATAATCATATGAATGAAGAACTGGGATTGAAACTAGCGAAATGAATCGTGTAGTGTTGATCGTCACCTCTTGCACTTAGTAACCAAGACCCCCAAGAACTTCATCCCAATACAACTTTAGATCAAGCTAGAGCTTAACAATGTAGTTTTTCTTCACAATCAAGCTCACTTGGCATGTTACCACATTTGCACAATCTATCAAGAGCTCTAAAGTCTCTAACTCTCCTCACCTTTTAATTGTCTCAATTGTGATCATTTACTGTAACTACTTAAAATCTCAACTCATCATTATGGTGTTTCAATTCTCTTACCATCTCCTTAACTTTCTCTTTGTCACTTTGACTTTGATTCTTCCTAATTTTAACTCTTCTCATTATGGTGTTTAGATTCTCTCACTACCTCCTTGACTTCTTCTTTTTTGTTAATTTGAATGTATCTATTCACTCACTCATGTTCTTATATGTATATTATTCTTCCCATATTATTTAAGTGTAAATATATTTTTGTATTTATATTTACTTCTTCATTTATTTTTAAGCTATCTATCTTTTCATCCATATTTATTTAAAATTAGTTACATTCATTTTTCAAACTATCATAATCTTTATTTTTTATATTTTTATTTTCACTTGTTCTTATGTTGTTGTTGTTTTTATATTTTTATTTTTGTTGTGAGCTGCTTCCATCTCATTTATTTTTAATATACACTTTCAACTATCTCGTAAATATAAGTTAAAATGTGCACAAGAATGGAGAAGGTGAAAAATTAAAACTATTTACGTTAAAATGTGCACAAGAATGGAGAAGGTGAAAAATTAAAACTATTTACGTTAAAATGTGCACAAGATTGGACAAGGTGAATAATTAAAACAAGTTGGAAGGGAAAAGTATATTTTATAAGTACTGGGACAAAATAGAATGAAGAATATTCGAATAAGTTTATTAATTTCCTTAAGAGGAAGATAGCACTTAAAAACAAATAAGTTTTGCAGGCAGCCTCCACTTAGGGGAATTTAAAGGATGTTTTATCTAAATGTGGTCCCGTAAATGCAGTGCCACTAAATTGGTTGGGGTTCATTGTTCATTTAAATATAGAAACAAAGAATCCAATCAAAATATGGATTGTGGTTGGAGATGGATAATGAAATAATGTTAAAGGATATATAGAACCTCGGAATCAAAATATGGATTGTGGGTGGAGATGGATAATGAAATAATGTTAAAGGATACATAGAAAGTGGAACTTTACCTACTTCGTATTGGTTGTTTGGATTAATTTTTTTGAGATAGGTTTAAGTAATTTTTTTTAAACTTTAGTTTTATATAAATTATACTATTATAGGTAAGGATTTAATCATTTTATAGGTAAAGATTTAATTATAATTTAAGAAAAGTGTAAAATGTTTTAGTTTTATTTAAACATGGTTTAGAGAAAAGTTTTTTTCACATTGAGTGAAGTTAATATTTGTTTGTTTTTTTAAGAAATCCAGTAACATCGTAATTTAAAAAAGTTTTAAACATGAAAATTTTTAAAGGTTTATATTTATTTAAAGTGTATAAATTTTAGTGATGTGGTGGTATATTTAAAAAATAATTTAATTTTTAAACTATTTATATAGTTGGTAAAAAAGTTGGTAATTTTTTAAAAATAAAATATTTCAATTTTATAAATTTTGGGGATTTTTTTTTATTAAATAAAATTTATCAAATCATTAAAAATGACAAAGTAACTAAGTGGTGAAATTTAATCCCTAAAATTTCCATTATCCTTCTCTTACTAGAGTTGTAAATAAAGTTATTGGTTGTCTTTATTATGAGCCAAGGGAGAAAACCAACTCTTTGTTATGTATAAGTAAAACCTTACTTTCAATAAGTGATGACTTTCCTTGAGTTATGTATACCACAACTCAAAGAAGCTCCTAAAAAAATTTAGTGATACTTTAGCTCTGGGCATGGTTATTACTTATCTTGGTCATATGCCAATTAAGAGAACCAACCCTTTATAGAGCTCGAGTAAAAATGATGCAAGACTAGCCTTCATTGTGCTTGGATAAGACCCTGAGTGAGTATCTTACTCAAGCTCTACATTGCATTACTTTATACATTAAATAAACATGTATAAATCTATCTAAATATAAAGAAACTCAAGAGAGAATTGGACCCTTCTCAAAGATCAAGCAAAACCAACATAAGGCCAACCCTTCACTATGCTTAAGTAAAACCATTTTAGTCACAATCTTAAGTGAGCTCTACAATACATTATTTTCTACATTAAAGAAACATGGATAAATGCCATGTAATATAAAGAACCCTAAGAGAGAACTAAACCTTCACAAAACCAACCTTTCATTAAGCTCAAATAAAACCCTTTATCATAATCTTATAATCTTATATGAGCTGCGCATTGCATTATTTTAAATGTTAAAGAATGTGGATAAATGCATGCAAATAATCTATGTTTTTTTTATTGTATATATTTGTTATTCTTGAACATGACTCTTTGTGCACATGTTTTTTTTTAACTTTTTTAAGAGTTGCATATGTATGAGACTAGCATAGATTTCAAACTACAATTTTATGGTTCTTGCACAATGTAGTTGTGTTCCTTTTAATGAAGCTACGACATATTTTCTGAGGAAAAAAATGCAGACAAATATAAGAAACTCCATGAAAACCAACTCTTCATAAATCTCAATCAAATCTCTCTCAATAACAATTTTTCATTATGTTTAGGTAAAACCCTTAAATTATAATCTTACCTAAGTTCTACATTACATTATTGCATTCATTATATAAATGGATAACTGCACTTGTCTTTGTTTACCATTATTAAGTACACTCAATTAAATTATATTAGGATGCTTAATTTTTTGAAAAACACTAATTACTAAATATAAATTCACATCCTAATAATTGTTTTTATTATTGTTATTATTTTTAAGGTCACAACCAAGCTAGACACCATTTTGGTGTATGAGACCTCCTTGTTTGTGGGACAAGGGACCTCTCTACACAACAATTTAATTGCTAAAGTCTATATAGATATACATACCCTACCTCCTCTAGATTGAAAGTATAACCTCCTAAAAAACACACACACATTTTTAACCATTAAACTTATGTATCTATAAATCATTTCACTAATTTCAATCTTATTTTTTTTACTTTTATAAACATTAACTAATAAATAAATTTTCTCTAATTTATAAACAAAATACCACTCATAAAATAAAATAAAGATATTTCACAAAAGGAGTTAGTGCTTTGTTATTCTCAAATTTATAAACAAAACAACACTCATCATAATAACCAATTATACTTAAATTGATAAAATAAATAAAGAAAGATATTTCACAAAAGGAGTTACTGCTTTGTTATGGTTGAACTTAATTCTTGTTTCTATTTTCTAATCTTCCTACCCCTACATTCCTTTTCCTAAAAATGTTAGGAACCAAAAGAAGGGAAACTACAATGATGTTTCACCATGTTCAACGAAGTGTGTCTGCTCAAGTGCTAGGCAAGCACGTGCCTATAAAGTACTTTAGTTGTTTAATATAAATAGATGTAAGTCACTCGAATACATAAATCAGTTATTATCTCAAGGTAAGGAATCCTTATATTTATGAAGTATTCGAGAACAAATGGATGAGTTATTTTCCAATAATCACAACTTTGAATAGTAGGAGTAAAATAAATGTTTGTAAATGAGTACCTAATTATTTAGCAATGCAGTACTTAACATGTCTCAATATGGCTTGTGGAGTACAGTGTTCCCTTCTATGACTTTCCACAAATGCAATAGCATTTAGACATGATTTGCTTATAGTACATGCAAATTGTCATAGGCCTTCCACAAATGCAATAGCATTTAGACATGATTTGCTTATAGTACATGCAAATTGTCATAGGCCTTATTTTGAAGTAGAGTGGAATAGCCTTAACATTAATAAAGGTCTTAGTTATCAATTTGTCAAAATAAATTGAGGATGTAATAAAAAAATGTTAAAATAATAAATAATATAAACATGTATTACAAGGAATTTGATATGGGAAAATCTAGTTAGGATATAATAAAAAAATGTTAAAATAACAAATATTATAAGTATGTATTATAAGGAATTTGATATGGGAAAAATCTAGTTAGAAGGTAATGATTATGTCTCGCTTTTTCTTCTTAGTATGAAATGCAAGTACAACGAAAGATGAACTTGTTATGGAGTCACAAAAGACAATGTGGCCTAAATGCTTATTACATGGTTTTCTACTTCCTTTATTTTGCTCACAATACAATGCTTGTTTTCTATGTTTAACTATGGAACAACAAATCAATACAATAGGAACATAACCCCTTCCTTTCTTAGCAACACGGTATTTAACATGTCTTGATAGTCGTAGAGGGATAGGTTAGGGTTTTTACATAGCTCAAATCTCGATTAGAGTTATGTTTTTGGCCCCTCTATAATATTTTTGAAACTTCATAAGTTACTAGTTTCACAAGCATCAGTAATGGGGGCCAACATGGAATCCACTTGGTATTATGGAAATCAAAGCATACGTTAACTTGTGAGAGGCATAATTTCCTCATACATACTCTAGTTGAGGTGATTTTTGCACCATTGGAAAGCTCTTGATGAATAGACCGTGGTGGGGTTATAACCTTCATTTAGAAATTTTTCACCCCAAAAAAGGTAATTTAATTGCCAAATGAGATCTATAAGTTATAAGACCCCAAACCACCAAACTAGGACCTATCGCTAGCCCTACTAGTTTACAGCTCCAATTTTTCCACTCAAAAAACACCAAAGAAGATGGAAAATTATATAGTGAACCATTTTGGATCAAAACTCCCCCTTCCCTTGTTAAGACTAGGTTTCCCCCTTCTCCTTCAAAGTTTAGTTCTTTCCATCCATATTGAGGAAGAAAAAAAATTGTGAATGTTTATTTCAAATATGATCTTGGGGAGGTTTCTAACAAAGGTGTCACACATAGGTTTTTGTGAATAATGAATCACATTGTACCATGGTATCAAATGCACACTAGTGTAGTTATATAAAGTTGCACCAATGCATTGGTACTAATAAATGCATTACCATTAGTTCTCAACTACACATAATGCATATTTACATATTAGAGAATTAAAAACGAAATGATGGTGTACAAGTAAAGAATGAGTGCATTAATGTGTTTAGGAGAACAATGCACCATAGTTATGGTGGAACACAAATATCATTTTTACCTATTTTTTACAAATCCCTTGGTGCTTCCCTTCCTTTCAAGTATTGGTGCAAAATTTTAGTTTATCCATGCAATAAATTTATGTGACGGATTTGCCAATTTTACTCCTCAATCTTCATTCATGGTGTATTAAAATTCCATTTTTTATTACAAAAAATCTTTGGAGTGTTTTTCTCCCTATTTACGACAATGGATCCTCTAAAGCAAAGAGAATTAGGTAATTTCTTTTGTTGTCTATCTGTTAAATTTTTATAGGTTTGTTTCTTTTTTTTGGTGAATATATATTTTTAATAGTAAAAGAGCCATGGTGCACTCTATAATAGTTTAGTGCATTGGTGTGGGCACTACACACCAAGAGCAATGCTCCATGTTCGAAAGTGTGCATTATTGACTATTAGTGTGTGTACCCTACACAATCTATGATGCATCCAATCAATTAGAAGGTACCATAAGGTCCAAGTAGCAATCCATCTAGACCACATAGTACATTCATGTTGCCTAGATGCATTATTCATGGTGAAAGGAGGACACACACAACGATAATGAATAATGCATATATTTATGAATTATGCACTATAATAGTTTTGCACTCAAACATGACTAGACATTGTAATTAGCAACTTGCAACACCATGCAAAATATCATGCACTTATCAACACTAAGTGCACCACCAACATGGCAAAGCTCCTTTCCACATGAGTGGTGTCTGCAGGATTTCCAAGCAGACCATTTTCAATATGATTTATACACCACAATGCCAATGTCATAGTTTTGTGCACTAGTTACAATTACATCCACCATTAGTACTAGTGCATTGTTTGTCACATTGCTCGTAGTGCATTATATCAACATGAACACATTAATGTGTGATCCAAGTGTCAATCCACATGGATAGGATATACCCACCAGTGCTTATGGTGTGCTCATATGCTACCATTGTCATTGGTGTGGAAAAGGAACACACTAAATGTTGTTATTTGAGTCATGCAATAGATGTAGGGGAAACACAGAGCATTGTAAATATTGATGTGTAGTCAAAAATTGGATTTGCCTTTTCCAAGACAATAGTATGCGTGGGTTTACACTTGTGCACTATGTCATGTATTATATGCATTACATGTTGTGAATGGTGTGTTTGAGGTTGTCTCTACATGATGCATCTTGGGTTAAGTGTATTGGCATACATTTATGATACAACAAATCAATGTGCAAGAGCATATGACAAATGGTGTGCCACACCTTCCGTAATTGTTATAGATGCATTGGTGTGCCCTTTCATGTGGACTTGTTCTATCATCTCCAATGTGTTTATTAATGTACGATGTGTCAAATCATGAAATAAAGATTATGTATAATTACATCAATTTTAATTTATAGCTAAATTGATGTTTGATCTATTTATTTACCTATTGAGTGTTTACTTTCAATCATGATCCACTGATACTCTATGATGTAATAGTGGAGGGAATGAGAGAAAAAGTGGGAGAGATTCTCATGCCCTATTACAACCAACACACACTCTATCTTCATGGATGTTTAACTTCTTGTGGGAAAATAATCATAAAGGGTGAGGGAACTTCCCACTTGGAGGGTCCTTGTAGGTTGCATCAAGGACACAGTATGTAGATGTGAGTTAGTATTCCATACACCAAATGGAAAAGAAAACTCAAAGCAAGAAATAAAATAAAATGGACAAGTGCTAGGCAAAACAAAAGAGAAAGAGTGTGCCAAACCAGATGATGATTGCCCAATGGTAAATCTTGTTACAATGGTCTCGCCTAGGAGGCGAAGGATTCAAACGGAAGCCAACGATCTCCCTTAGGGAGGGTAATTTTTGTCCACATATATGCTAGATAACAAACTTAGAACAATGGAGAAAACTTTTTCCTTTTAAAGGAAGAAAGCAAGGCAACTTTGCATGCCAACCAATGGTGAGAAATGGATTGAAAGTTGAGCTCTCAATGCAATTCTTGTAGCATAACTTTGATCTTAACTCTTCTATATAGAAAGCATGCCTATGGCTTCTTTTTATAGGCCAAATGAGGGCCAAGAAACATTTAGATACCAATGTGAACACCCTTGCTTGTAAATTGGTTCTACAAGTACAAGAAGGGGCTATTGAATGCTCCCAAGAATGTCAAGAGTCCCATTTGAATTTGGGAGCCAAGGGAGTTGTTATGAGCCTTCAATGCACCGTGGAAAGTAGGCAACTCCGTCATTTTCACAATTGTGCAACTTTTGAAGGAAAAGTCATGTGGATCCACATGAGTTACTAAACAAAAATTTGTGTTATCAACATGGATTCTCGATTCAAAGGTCACGTGTTTGTCTATAATGACTGACTTTGTCACTATGAAGCTTAATTTCTTTTGTGGAGCTGATGAGGATGTCTTCCGTGAGTTGCATGTTGTATGTTGATGATGTCCATATACAATATTATATAAAATGTTGCATGTGTGCAAAATTTAAGTGTTAACAGTTTCCCCCTAGTGTATGAGGTTTGGAAGGTATTGTATGGCCGAAATGCATCATCGTTTATTTCTCTTATGTTCTGGTAAGTTATCAATTATTGTAGGTAAAAGGGACTTCCCATGGGGGAGGTTGTTGGTGATGATTGTTTAAGCTATAATGAATGAATGATGTTTTATACAAACGAGATAGGCATCCCTATACTCATGAAAATCTTTCAAACTGGATTTCAAGAAGAGGAGGCCTAGAGGTCAATTCTCAAACTACGGATACAAGGATAGAGGTGGCTTCGATCCCTGTATGAGTAAATGAATCTTGGACTATTGATGATGTAATCGATGCCAAAGAAGCGGAAGTAGTGATAATGACGAACATCCCATTGGGGTGGGGGACTTGAATAATGATGAAATTGATATCTCAAATAAGTTGACGATGACGAACTTTGTTATCTTAGATGAGTTGATGCCATGAATCATAAATCTAAACACTGCTACCATCGGAACATACAACTCCACCTAATGTGATAGATTTGTTGACATTGAGCATAGTGAATACCATTGGGTTAGGAAGCATTAATGACTCGCGCTACTTAGTTCAAGTTTATCCTTATTTTGATGAGAAGGGACCCCATGGTACAACCATAACTACTTCATCCCTCAAAATGAGGTGACAGCGAGAGTTGAACTAAGTCATAAGATGAGGGCTTTCATATAAGAACGAAGATAATTTTGTAACCAACATAGACACTGACATAACTAACATGAGATCGGTTGATAAGAGTGGGGCTCATGACTTTCGTTGATCGATGTAAACTGGCTAAGTGGCCAACAACAACATTCTTAAAATACTGATACAAGGTGTAATGGAGGGAAACAAACTATATATGAAGGTTTTATCATAGGAATAATACTAATGGGGTAGGAATTTGAATGACAAAACTGACAATGATGGGGTTATGTGGACTCAAGTACATCAATCAAGGGTGACCATGGGGTGCTACTAAGAGACTAATGTGTCGTGGTTCCCACAGTTTTGAGTAAGTTAGGGAACCATTTGTACAAAAATAATAATATGGATGGGGCTCCCATGGTTTTGAATGTGTCGGGGAGCCATTTTATAAATAAAATGGCATGGATGGGGATTCCCCTAGTTTTGAGTGAGTCGGGAAATCATTCTATATAGAAATGATGTGGTTGGTTGTTACAAATGAGAACATGAGTGCCTAGTGAATAAATTCCATGCATAACATTCATGCAGGAATGAATGGATAATATTTGTGTCTTCAAAGGGTGGGCCCCGTCGTGGTCTTCTCGGGGGTTGATGATACGAAGAGGAACACATAGTGGTATGTTTCTCATGAAGAGGATGAGAGGTTATCCATGAATCATGATTGTAACATGTGTTGAGGAATATGAGGGATGTGGTATTGGAAAAATGCAAGGTGATGATATGTGGTTTCATCTTGGCAAACTTTGTGACTTATTAGATTCCTCAAACTTCGTGGTTTGGCATCATGGGTGCTAAAGTGTGAATGGGGTTGTAATGGTGCACACACCCATGGGGGAACATGCTATCCCTGGTAGCAACATTAATGGTGAGTCATTACCGGGATATGGGGCCTTATAGATATCAATCGAATTATTGGATAGATTCAATGTAAGCAAAGGGGATTCATTGCCATATGTAAGGTCGAGATGATATACTTGTGATTGTGATCCATGCATTGTCTTGAATGATGGAGGGACTACCTATTGATGTTAATACTGCATGCATGACACAAATACCCAAGAATAATAATGATCATGACAAAAATTTGACTACGTAGAAAGAATTTACAAGAAATCGAGTGTACCTAGAGAGACGACAGGGACAACACAAAGGGTGAACAAGGGTGTCATCCAATGTGTGGTGGAAACTGTTAGTGTTGGAAATCAATGTGACTTACCTATGACAGATGTACATGTGTTCATGCAGTGTCCCAAGTCTTTCGACTTACGGGAATAATTTCTTCATGTACAACCCACCATTAAGGTTGTTTAAAAGACCTCCTTCAGGGTCACCCAACACATGTGTTTAGCATGAGGTTCCATTTGCGTGAATCGGCTCCATGTTGTCTATTATAACAAAGGTGTGCGGTGGTAATGAATTGTGACCTTCCTCCGATGATGAAGACCAGGTGGCGTTGCTAGTAGACATTGTTGACAATAATGACATGTTGATGACATCATCGTGGTCAATTATATTTTACATGCTCCTATTGAATCAAGGGTGATGGGTTTTCTGAGAGAGGAGAAAGGTTGTCTTGCAGCCACATTTGTTTTAAGCAGACGACTCATTATGTGTGCAAGATGGGGTACTGAAATGAGTAACGAGTCAACAACCCACATGAATGGCATGGATGGGGATCATATGAGTGGAATGCCCACATGATGAACACCCATTGTGATCCTCCTTCGGCTCTGATGTAGTGACAATGTTGGTGGAAGCAGTCCCTTGGGGAACTTGTTCGGGTATTTCAACCACATGGTATGTGAGGAAAATGGTCGCCAATGCGTCTCGAAATCGAGGGAGTTCGGGATAATGATGTGTATAATGACCAAAATGCAAACAAATTGTGCACACGTGATTTGTGCGCAATGCTTTGGTCTTAGTTTTGGTATTGTTCATAAATGAGGTGGCTGGCATGCCCCCTGCTGAAGAGCTAGCACCGTGAGTAGCACTAACGGGTGTGTTGAGTGAATTATTGAGCTTTGACAATATGGAGAAAAGGTTTGTTGCATGCCCTATTCTACCACACATATCACAAGGTTGGTTAGCTCTGGGGATAGGGAAGTTAACTAGAGTTGCAAGGGAATTCAACTTTGGTTGCTTGATGCCCCCAATGTTGGGTTTGGTTGTGACTAGTGGTGACTTTGTCATTGGTGGGACCATAGTGTTATTTATGGTGTGCCTACAGGTGAAACCAGAACACAATTATACCGAGATATTGGCTTTGGTACCATTTCTGGATATGGTGGTGTTAGGTACCATACCAGTAATCCCAAAGTGACCTCGGGTAAAGTAAATTGCGCCATCACTGGGGTTCCCTGCACTCCCGTGGGAGATATCAAGAAATGCATCTAGAATACTAGAGGCATGGATGGAGTTACGATTTGTTGCATGCCATGACTAATTTCAAGTTTAGATGTTGGTGGAGAGGGGGCTTGTGTTTGTCTTTAGAGGCGAAGATCATGCACATACGGCCATTTATGGATGCAAGGATAACTAGTGGAGGACCATAGTATGCCCCTAACAATACAAAGTCTTTGTAAATGTTTGGACCCATGTCCTGATATGATGAGTGATTGTCTAAGCCTAAGGTGGGTAGGACACGATCAAGGATTGAGTTAGAGTGAGGCCCATACTATGTAAGCTAGTATAGGGTGATAATTTTCCCATTATGGGGGAACATCATGATGTGGAATACTGATAGTGGCCTCCTTCATGATGTGCATATAGCTACGTCCCAAGATAACGTTGAAGTCAAGTTGAGCATAAACTACTTCAATATCTAAGAGTACCATTGTGCCCCCTAGCTCAATGGGGACATTTTGGTACAAGCCTTGTGGTTTTGATGGTCTCCCATCATAAGCACAAAGAGTGATAAATAAGGGATCCAATTCTGATGAGACCGGGCACTTCCAAATGTGTGTTGACATCACTTAAGTCGACGCTCCTTGATCAACGATGCATCAATGAATGATGTTATTCTTGACGGTGACTGAGATTTAGAAGACCACTAATGAGGGTAGTTGTGGCTCATTGTTTTCAAGTTAAAATGTCATTAAGCGTGAATCAGAAGGGTTGATTGTACCTAACACAGATAGTAGTGCCTTTTTTTGACAAGGGAAAGATTATATACTTCTAAAGTTGACATTGAGGCGAGGGATTGGGACAAATCATCCACAATGTTATAATTGTGTGCAAATTTTGTATGGGGGTTATGGACAATTTGTCGAAGCAGTGGTTTTGGGATCCTAGGCATATGTTCATTACTTGGACGTGGTATATGCAAAGGTAAACTAGATGTAGTGGGTGCATCCTCTCTTTGTGGAGGGTCGGGGATTCCATGACCCTTGCTATAGGTTTGAGGATTCATATCAGTCACGTTCATGTAGATGTTTTGGTAGGTTCCATCATCGGTGGGACAAGGGTCCTACTGATGAGAAACCACTTGTTGGTTTGAAAAGAGTTGTTGCAACACAACTTGTTAGGGTTGTGGTGCATTTGGTGGCCGAGGATGATTGGAAATAACCTTTTTCCTTGCCCAAATCAACTGTTAACACTCATGTATCAATGGGTAATGGTGAGTGTAATGCCCATACTCTCCACGCATGGCACAAGGAAAGTTAGTTTTGAGATTGGTGTTTTTACCTTGCTTGGGGGGTATTAATGGTCCCCTCATATGGGTTGCCCAAGTTCTAGTTCTACGAGGGAGAGGGATTCCCCCCTGCCCCTATCGTCAGTTATGACTATTCTTTACTTTCTTCCTCCCTTGATTATGTGGATTAGGGGGATTGGCTGCGTTAAACTGAGTTGTTCATGATTATACACAATCTAGTCAGTAAGTAAGAGGGAGGATTACTGCGTTAAATGGAATTTGTTCTCGACGTTTCAAGCCACAAAGTAGGGCTCATATTCAAAAGAAAAGTGCTCTGAGTTCTAGGTTTTGAGAATACCCAGGGATTAATAGGAATTTAGAGATGGAGTTTTTAGGCCGACTAGCTGGGTGGGGAATGAATGTTCAAGTCGACCAAAAGAATTCAATCCTAGGAAGAAATTTTTCACTTTACTGAATTTTAACAATTATTTAGATATTTTTACTTACTTCTAAGATTTTAATATACTAATCCTATAGTTCGAACTTGATACAACACAAGTCTTTGACCTTGATACAACACAAGGTCCTGAACTTAATACAACATAAGATCCCGATATTAATACAACATAAGACCGTGATCTTAATACAACATAAGATCATAGTACAGGCGTCTCTCATACCCTCAACATTCTAGCTCGATACAACACAAGCTCTTAACTTAATACAACATAAGTTGATGAACTTAATACAACATAAGTTCCAGACTTGATACAACACAAGTCTCGTGAAGAGGTTGTTGAACTTGATACAACATAAGTCTAATGGAGAATGGCTCTTGATGCTGTACATTTAACACCTCTCTCCAGTGAACCTGTTCACTCTCTCCCCTGCACACTTTCTTGAGTGATATGTGTATTCAAATGAGGGAAGCTCCTCACCTATTTATACTCATCAAGTGAGTGACAACTTAAACTAACTAGTTTGTCTCGTTTCTCTAACAAAGTTAGCTTACCTAGGGAGACTCAAAATAACATCTATATAATATTCTTATGGGTACTATTGACCCAACTTACAACATAGGTTTTGCCTCAAGACTTTTTACATGACCAATTACATCAATGAAATCTATCAAAGGAGGAATAATAATAATATAATAAAAGTACAATCGAATGTCTTCTGAAGTTACATTTATTTAACATTAAACACCTAAGAAATTTGATTTAAGTATGTTAGCTTATGTTCTAAATGGAATTATGTTCCAACAACCCCACTTAAGCCAAAATGGTAGTGAGCATGAGAATTATTAAGAGCCCAAGAAATAAAGGCTTATGGTCACCCTTACAACTTTTATTTGTCCATGTAATAGAGAAAAGAGATAAAAGCACATGAGGAAAATGTTAGGATATTTAAACACTTAGGAGTTAGTTAAGATCAATTTGTGTAATATATCCGTTAGGTAAAAGTGTGTTTCTTTAGTATGCATTAGTATGCATTGTAAATATTCTAATCCGATGGTCACGATATGTTCTAGATATAGAGTGATCCGACGGTTCAACTTATCTTAGATCATACCTACCATTGATCCGTGGCTTAACACTCGATTGGTCCATGATCTCTATTTAAAGAGCATGGAGGGTCATTGACTAGTTGATCAATTATGAGAAGCTCATGTAACTTTTTTTCTTTTGCATAATAAATTGCTCCAAGTAGCTATTTGGCTGGGGCCGTGGACTATTTCCCTCTTAAGGGTTTTAACCGCGTGACAAACATCGGTGTGTTGATCTGTGATCTATTTGTGTGAAGCGGTTGTTAAAGGTGTTCGGTCTTTTGGGAGTACCCTGTGTACTCGAACATGGTATCAGAGTGTTTATGAAGAGCTACTTTCGGTTTTGATAAAGATCTGGAACCGGTGTTACCGAAACTTTGAAAGGGTTTCTGGTTCTGGATTTTATGTGCATTTGTGGCCTATGAGAGCTGTTCCATTACATCTTGAGCACCGTTTCCATTGGGAAATAGTTTTCGTTTCATCGAAAATTGTTTTTTATTGTTCCAGAAACACCCATTTCGACAAATCCGAAGGTATAATATTACAGTGACAGATTTGTTTTATTTTTTTTAAATCTCTCATATTTTATTAGTTTTATTATTAGATCTTTACTGTTTTAGTCTCGGGTTGTTACCTTCCCTGGCTGCGTATGCTCTTTGCCGTGCACCTTGCGTGATCGCGGCGAATTAGAAACAGTAAGGAAAAGTTTTTTTTCTTGTCTTCTCGGCTACGTATGTTCTTTGTCGTGCACCTTGTGCGATCACGACAAATCAGAAACAACGAGAAAATTTGAAAACGTAGACTTTCGAGGTAAGCTAAGCAAGATCTACCCCCATTGTGTGAAAAAAGTTTTTTTTGTTTTTGTTTTTTCATTTTTTTTGTGATTTGCAGAGAAAAAGGAAAGCACAGAGAACGAGAAAAAAAAAAGGCCTCTTCCTCTTTCATTCTTTTACGTACCTTTTAAACTTAACTCATTTGGTCCAAAGTTGCTTTATTCCTTAATAGATCTTAAGTTCAAGTCTTATTAAGCTACTTTTTAGTGCATGCAATTTCTATTTTCAAGTTACTTTATTGTAAAAGTGCATCTCAAATAAATAAAATAAAATAAAAAGTGAGTCACTTAAGTCTTTTAATTTATTGTCGCACTATTTAAAAGTAACATTATTGTAAAAGTGAACATCACTTATTCTACAAAAGTGATTCACTTAAAATCAACTTTATTGTAAAGTGATTGTCAAAGGTTGATATTGGGAAGAGGGGGTTCTTTTTTTTAGTTGGTCAAGTTAATATCTGCCACGTCACTATTGGGGGCATCTTCAACATTTTCTTTGATCAAGCATAACTTCATAATCCAGAATCAGTTTTCAGTGCCGTTTTTTTTAAAACCACATATTTTTTCGAGCTCTTTACATGTAGATAGTTAGTTTCTATTATTTCAGACATTAATTTAAAGTATGGCCGCCCCTTGTGATATTATACTTACAAGTTCTAACTATTTCTCATGGAAATGTCGTATGGAGGATGTTCTGCGAAGTAGAGAACTTTTTAGGATTACCTCAGGGAAAGAAACAGAACCCATTGATGATGATAAGAAAATTAAATGGGAAAATAGATGTGATGAAGCTCGTGGATTGATTAGCTCTATTGATTTGCGATTCCACATATCTGGAATTGATGAACCTGATCAAGTTTAGGAAAAGTTGGAATCTGTGTTTGGTAAACACAATGAAATTCAGGGTCATCAACTTGAGAATTAGTTGATTTCCTTGAATCCAAATGATTTTTCATGCATTCAAGACTATTTATCTAAGTATAAAACTCTTAGACTCTTATGTGCAGAATGCAAGATTAAGAAAGAAGACAAACAATGTATTTATCATATTCTTTCCAAACTTGGACTTGCTATATTCTATTTTTGTATCTGCATTCTACTCCATGAAAGAATCCTTAACTGCAACTAGCTATCAAGAGCCTAGTCTTGAATCCTTTTGTGATTCCTTAATTAGAGAGTAAGATAAGCTCATTCATCTTGGAATATTTAACAATGCAGATACATATGAGAAAAGCCTTATTATCCCAATAGAAAGAAAAGTCCAAGCCTCCCAAGAAACATAATTTTCGCAATCATAAGCCAAACAATAAGGGTCCCAAACCCTCTCTGTCGGCTCCTTTAAAAAATGACAAAGGATCCAAGCCAAAAGGAAAGAAGACTGAGAGTCATTGCAATTTTTATGGGAAAGATAATCATGATTAATCTAAGTGTTTCAAGAAGATGACAGCCTTGGAAGCAGCAATGAAGAAGCACCACATCAACCTAGATTCGTCTTCAGAATCTACCTCTCATGGACATGGACTTTGTGCTTTCGGTTACTCTTATGCTACATCTTCTTCTTCTACTTCAATTAAATGGCTCATTGATTCTGGAGCATCTTATCATATGGCTAAGGATCAAGCCATCTTTTCTACTATGCATGAATGTAACACCAAGCAAATATTTGTTGGTGATGATAGATCTCTAAGTGTTGTAGGATCTAGAACAGTTCCAGTAGAAAATGGTCATTTCAATGATATACTATGTGTTCCAAAAAATTTCTGCAATTTGTTATCAGTATATTAAATTACTCATTCAGGTGAAGGTAAAACTGTGACATTTACACCTCACCAAGTTGTAATCAAGGATTTTAAAAATCCTCAAAATGTCCTTGCTACTGGAACTGTTGATGATATTACCAAGTTGTACAAATTTAACAACTTTGGGTCATCGACTTTTCCTTCAGTTTTTGT
Organism: Pseudotsuga menziesii; assembly: GCA_001517045.1. Classification (NCBI taxonomy): domain Eukaryota; kingdom Viridiplantae; phylum Streptophyta; class Pinopsida; order Pinales; family Pinaceae; genus Pseudotsuga; species Pseudotsuga menziesii. The sequence goes on from LPNX011229923.1 coordinate 95,414, forward strand.
TGCTCATAGTGATAACTTGAGCAAACTTTGGCATGAGCAATTTGGTCATTTAAATTATCGTGCATTGCAACAACTATGTAAAGACAATATGGTGACTAGTCTTTCGATGGTATCTTGCAAGGATGGTGTTTGTTTCGGTTGTGTACTCGAAAAACATCATCGGGACAATTTTGACAAACGTGCCTCTTGGAACGCCTCGGTTCCCTTGGAGCTTGTGCATAGTGACTTGTGTGGCCCTCTTCCATCTGCATCATTTTCTGGTTTCAAATATTTCTTAACTTTCATTGATGACTACTCCATACGCACTTGGGTTTACTTCCTAAAACTTAAGAGCAAAGTATTTAACATGTTCTTGGTCTACAAGGCCCTTGTTGAAAAACAATTTGGTCATCAAATTATTAAGTTAAGATCTGACAATGGAGGAGAATATGTTAACAAGAAGTTCACTACTTTCTACACTGAACAAGGAATCCAACAACAACACATTGTTCCATATACACTACAACAAAATGGTGTAGCTGAACGAAAGAACCACACTTTAAAAGAAATGGCTAATTGTATGATCCAATCTAAGGGACTAAGTCTTCAATATAGGGCTGATGCCATAAATTGTGAAAATTACATAGTTAATCGCACACCCACTAAAGTTTTACAAGGTATAACACCGAAAGAAGCATGAAGTAAAATTAAACCAGATGTAAGTCACTTCCGTGTGTTTGGTTGTGTAGCATGGGCTCACATTTCGGATGAAAAACGAAAAGCATTGCAGCCTAAAAGTGAAAAGTGCATATTTGTTGGATATTCTGAAGATGTAAAAGGCTATAGACTTCTTCAGCCCCATTCACATAATATAATCATTAGAAGAGATGTTAAATTTGATGAAAATCTCTTGGCCTGCGAGCCTAACTTAGCGTGTGTGCCATCTTTGGCCTGCGAGCCTGATTCGGTGATTGTGCCTTCTTCTTCTTCCAACTTCCTTGACAGGTTTCCAACTCCAATTTCTTATGATGACAGTGAGGATGAAAATCCACCTCCACCTGCTCATGTTCCTCCAATTGCATCAGCACCGATGCTTCCTCGATGGGTCCATTCAACATGTGAAGAAACCGGTGATCTTGCCGATGATCCTAGAGATCAACATCGAACACGTTCTCAATTTCAGTGAGCCACTTCTCTTTTCGCTCAAGTTTTCGAGAATCATGATCCAGAAACTTTTGCAGAAGCTTCAGGAAATCCTGATTGGGATGCAGCTATGGATGAAGAATATCGTTCCTTAATGGCGAACAATACTTGGGATCTTGTTCCTCTTCCAAAAGGAAGAAAACTTGTCAGATGTAAATGAGTCTACAGAACTAAGTATGCATCAAATGGAAGTGTTGAAAGACTTAAGGCAAGGTTAGTTGCCAAAGGTTTTTCCCAAGTTGAAGGGATTGACTACAATGAAACCTTTGCTCTTGTCCCAAAAATGAATTCCATCCGCCTTGTTCTTTCCCTTGAAGCCTTACATAACTGGGAAGTCCATCAAATGGATGTCAAGCCTGCTTTTTTACATGGTGATTTACAGGAGGAAATTTACATGGAACAACCTCTTGGATATGTTCAGAATAACTCTAGCATTGTCTGTCTCCATAAGAAATCCTTATATGGCCTTAAGCAAGCTCCTAGAGCTTGGTATGCCAAAATGGATAGCTTTCTGCTAGACACTGGTTTTTCTAGATGCCATTCTGACCCCAATGTCTATACCAAGAAAGTAGGAAACCATCTCATCATACTTGTTCTTTATGTTGATGATCTTATCCTTACTGGTAGTGACCCTAAACTTATAAACCATGTGAAATCCAGTCTTAAGCAAAATTTTGAAATGTCAGACTTATGACATTTGCATTATTTTCTTGGTCTCCAAGTCTTTCAAACCAAAGAAGGAATCTTTCTTTCCCAGTTTAAGTATGCTTGCGACCTTCTTCGTCGCTTCCACATGGAAGATTGTAAACCAGCCCCTTCTCCCTTCCATTCTGGAGTCAAACTTTCTGCCACTTGTACTTCCCCTGAAGTAGATGCCACCTTGTATCGTCAGCTTGTTGGTATTCTTTTATACTTGACTCATTCCCGTCCTGACCTTTCCTTTGTTGTTGGACGTGTTGCCCATTATATGCAAACTCCTCATGAAAGTCACTAGAAAGCAGCAAAAAGAATACTTCGATATATTCAAGGTACAATTCAATTTGGGATTCATTACAGTATAGGGAGAAAACCTTTGTTGGTTGGTTTCACTGATTCAGATTGGGCCGGAGATCTTGATGATCGAAAGTCTACTGCAGGTTATGTTTTTAGTCTAGGTTCTAGACCTATCACTTGGGCTTGTAAGAAACAACAAGCTCTTGCTCTTTCTTCAGCAGAAGCAGAATATTGAGCCACAGTTAATGCCAGTCAGGAAGATTTATGGCTTTGACATATCCTTTCAGAGTTTGGATTCGAGCAGTAGCAGCCTACTCGACTTTGGTGTGATAATCAAAGTGCCATCAAGCTTGCCAAAGTTCCAGTTCTACATCAACGCAACAAACACATTGAGCTACACATGCACTTCATCATAAATCGTATTCATGATCGTGTTATTGAAGTGCTCTATTACCCTATAGATGATCAAGTTGTTAGAAAACAGGACCGCAGAGCAATAACAGATATACAGTTAAATCAATAAACAAGATGCAAAACACATTAAAACATTATAGAGAGACATAGATATAACGTGGTTCACCCAAACGATGGGCTACGTCCACAAAGAAATTTGTCAGTCCTTTTATTACAGTCCAGAAAGATGAAGGGATACACCCTACAGCAAAACCGCTGCACTTCCTCTTCACGCTCTCACAGTCTCTCTTCCAGTACAATACAATACCATATCCAGTCGATTTACAATGCTCTCTTTTATAGGGGAAATACCATGGGAAATATTCTAGGGTTAACCCAATACCATGGGTCCGCAATACTGTTGGCCAACACACATCCCAAAAAAAAAAATTCGGGGGCTTCGCCCCCAAACCTCCATTTTCTCGGGGGCGCTAACCCCAAACCCCCTTTTTCGGGGCGTTGCCCTGAACCCCAAGGCAGGGGGAACGAGTGTACAATACTCCTGGGTTACAATCACAACTGAATAATATCTTTGCATCTGGAAGATTAGGCTCCACAACCAACACAAGTTGCAGATATCTTCGCCAAGTCTCTTATAGAAGCGAAGTTTTCTAAACTTCGGTCTATGTTAGGAGTTCAGGAATGTGTCCTTAAGGGGGGATAGGCTCTAATGCCTCCTTCCTTCTCCTAATAGTGTCACTTTTGTAAATCCTTCAATCCTATCCCAAGTTGTTCTTAAGGGGGTATGTTAGGATATTTAGACAGTTAGGAGTTAGTTAAGATCAACTTGTGTAATATATCAGTTAGGTAAAAGCGTGTTTCTTTGGTATGCATTAGTATGCATTTGTAAATATTCTAATCCGACGGTCACGATATGTTCTAGACATAGAGTGATCCTATGGTTCAACTTCTCTTAGATCATACCTACCATTGATCCGTGGCTTAACACCCGATTGGTCCATGATCTCTATTTAAAGAGCATGGAGGGTCCTTGGCTAGTTGATAGATTATGAGAAGCTCATGTAACTTTCTTTCTTTTGCATAATATATTGCTCCAAGTAGCTATTTGGCTGGGGCCATGGACTGTTTCCCTCTCGAGGGTTTTAACCACGTGACAAACATCGATGTGTTGATCTATGATCTATTTGTGTGAAGCGGTTGCTCAAGGTGTTCGATCTTTTGGGAGTACCTTGTGTACCCGAACATAAAATATTACCTAAAAAATGGACATGATGTACACCCAAAAAGTGCTCCAAAATCAAGTAGGTACGAACTTGATTAAATGTCTAGAGGAATATTCTTATTGGGAAGAAGAAGTTGTTGCTCCCATGTCTGGATCATGAGCTTGATCTCTGCATAGTCTGCAAGCGAATGAAGGTGCTCACTAGACTTGAACTTCTCGAGACTAGTTCCAAATGAGACTTGATAATTTTGAAACTTTGAACCAAGAGTGGTTGTATAAGCTCCAAGGAAGAGATGGAACAAAAGTCCCAAGTGTGCTAAGACAATATCAAATACACAACATTGTTCATCTTCAAAGGAACATTGAGGAAGTGCTCCAGTCGTCATAGAGGAATAGATAGGAAACAATGCAATAGTGAGAGTGAGGGTACAACCAACAACTTCAAACTGTGATCTAACTTCCAAAACATCCAATTGATCAAATAGTGCTCCATCATCTAGTGAAGTATGCACATGATCATCAGCAACTGACTTATCATCCTCAAGATAAAAAAATTGAAGAGTGACTAGAGAACAATGAGGGATGGATATCACTGAGTTTTTCATCAACAATGGAATATAAAATGTCTTCTTCATGTATAAATGCTTCATGGGAAGCAATGGATGGAGAATGAGCCTCTACAAGGAGACCTTTACCATTTCTAAATTATGTTGAGATTTATGCCATTTTTCTTGTCCTTGAACAACTTATGAGAAATTGTACCTGCAAACTAAAATTCCAAAGATATGTATGGAATATTAATGGATTATAATGATCTCTGCTTAAGGAAATAGGCACATTCAGGAGTGCTTCACACTTGGCTAGACTCTAATGGATAAACCAATGGCTTCAATGCAATTGCCCCATGATTTTTGTGGTAACTCCACTGCTTTTGGTGTGTTACTATAAGTATCTATGCTCAACCTATGGCTCTGATACCATATTAGAATTTGCACAGTGGATCTAAGAATCAAATGTAATCCTCACTTAGAATTGAGAATAAATAATGAAGCATAAACATAAGAGAGATAACTCAATTGGCTTAAACTCCATCTGATTATTATTCACCAATAAGTTTACATTTATAATACGCTCTCAAGGAGGAAATTCGATAGCCAAAGAGTAAATTTGAATAACTCACAATAATAGAAGGCTTAGATGTTACTAATTCCCCAAATCTAGACAAGCGTCAATCCAACTCAACTCTAGAGTTCACGAATGGGCAAGATTAGAATTGGTAGGCCATGAGTGACATAAAAATCAGCATTGAGTGGATTTTGGGAGAAAAATACGAAAGTGGTGTCTTACTAAACACCTAGGAACTTTAATGAAAGTATTTTAACCTATGGTCTATATGGAATTATGTTCCAACACAACTCACAACGACACCAACAAGAGTGAAAGTATATTTTATAGTAGACTTTTTTTCCATCTTTGTCTCCACCAAAATCAAAATCTACAAAACCTTTAATTTGTAAATTTATTGATCTATAACAAGTAGCAACATCTGAAGTGCCCCTTAAATATCTGAATATCCACTTCACAACATTTAAATGCTCCTTATTAGGATTCAACATGAACATGCTAACTTCTCCCACTACTTGGGAAATATCTGATATGGTGCTCACCATGGAAAATATGAGGCTCCTTACTATTGGTGAATACGACACATGAGGCATGATTTTCTTCTCTACTCTTGTGCTAGGACACTATTTGGAAGACAACTTGAAGTGTGGAGGAAGTGGGGTGCTACTTGGTTTTGCTTTCTACATATTTAAGTACAGTAGAATATATTCTATATATGAATTTTGACTTAACCATATCTTCCTACATGCTATGTCCATATGTATCTTCCTCCCCAAAATTCAATTTGATGCTCCTAAATCCTTCATTTCAAATACCCAAGACAATTGAGCCTTAAGACCAATGATGTTTTTCATGATGGGACCTGCAACTAAAAGATCATCAACATACACCAACAAGATAAATAAAACCACCATCATTAAACCTCTTATAATATACACCATCAACTTCACTTCTACTGAAACCTTCGATCTTCATGAAGGTGTCAATTTTTTTGTACCATTTCCTTAGCACCCGTTTCAATCAATACAAAGATTTATTGAGTATACAAACCAAACTCTATTTGCCTCTTTCTTTATAGCCCTCAAGGTGATCCATATAAATTTATACCTTGATATCACCATGCATGAAAGTTGTTTTTACATCTAGTTGCTCCAATTTTAAATATTGCATTATGAGAAGTGTAAGTAAAACTCTTATAGTAGTTAGTTTCACATTTGGAGAGAAGATTTCATAAAAGTCTATACTTGAATTTTGCAAATAATCTTTTTCCACCTAGTGAGCTTCATAATGTTCCAACTACCAATTATTGTTCTTCTTTACTTTATACACTCACTTGTTTCCAACAACCTTTCTTTCGGGTGGGAGATACACAAGTTCCCATGTTTCATTCTTATGTAGTGCTTTCATTTCTTCGTCCATGGATTTTTCCCATTTATTTGGGTTCTTAGATTCTCTAGCTTCCTAAAATGAACTAGGTTCACCAACATAAATTAACAAAGCAAAAGAAGATTCAAAATTAGGAGAATAGCTTTTCAAATGTATCTTAGGATGTGTAGATATTTTGAGTTTTTGTTGCTAAAGTTGAAGTTCTTCATGTTGATTAAAAGCTTCATAATTTTCATCTTCACTCATTTATACTTCAACATATACAATTTTAGGTTTTTGTTGTACCTCCTTCATTTGCATAAATTTTTCATTAAAATGACATCCCAACTAACAATTACCTTGTGGTTGGTAGGATCCCACAATCTATACACACTATATCCAAGTGTAATCAGGCAGCCCATATCCAAGTTAAGGAGGAAGATGTTCCATCTTCAGAATAATAATGTATATATATAATAATTGAATGGATGATTGATTACAATGGATATGGTCACCTTAAATATGTCCTGGCCATCAATTATTGAAGAGACACTTCTCTTCATAAACTATATTTAATAGTATTAATTACTATTACTAATGGTTGCCTATTTATTTACTATTTTATTGTTGTAACATTGCCTTCCCCTTAAGAAAGCTTTGTCCTTAAAGCTTAGATTATTGTTGTTGTCTTTTCATTCTCGTTTTGTGTCGAAACAACGTCATTACTTCCTTTATGTCTTTTGTTTTAGAACTAATATTAGGTATGTGCTTGGTCTTTGCGCAATAGTTTGTCAATCTCCCTTCACTTGTAACTTGAATTTGTACTCCATTTCATTTATTATTGTTGTCCCATTTTCCATGTACATGAATACGAGAAATATTTTTGTGGCTGGCCATATCAAGCCTACAAAATGAAGGATATTTATGGTCCTTCATTACTGAAAAGGTGTCTATTGGATGTGCAATATTCATCATCGACCATTTTAATGCCATATTTATTCTTGGTTTAAGTATTTCATGATTGTGTTTATGTTCATACTTTGTTCTAGAAATCGCTTGTTCCACAATTCTTAGGATGTCGTCATGTAATGTTTCCGTTTAATTATCCTTACGAGTTATCTCGAGAAGTGACATCTCTTGAGGCTTATCACACTCGAAGTCGCCAAATAGCTTTACTATAGGATCCATCTTTTGTCATTGTATTGATCATCATTATTATCATCAACACTGGCTTGAGTCTTATTATGATCTTGGTTGAGCTCATTTTTATTTTTATCAAATATATTATTGTTATTTTGGTCATCCCTAAGACATTTTGTCTCCTTGTCTTGTTTATTATCTTGATCGACTTTGTTGATCTCATTTTTGTTGACATACTGGTCCAACATATCTAAGCTGCTGATATGACTTGTATTAGACCTTATCTTTTGTAACACTTCCATTAATGTATTATGGTGCTCAGGTTCTGTGTTATGGTGTTTATGTCTTGCATCACGACGCTCATTTTGTCATCCAAGTCTTTTCGTTTCTCATTCATGGTGTCTAGTTTGTCATCAAGTCTTCTTTCTAATACTATAACAACTTCGTCTTTGATTTCTTCTTTAAGTGTTGCATTGTTATTTTCCATTTCTTCCTTCCAACTTTTTTGGTTGGGGGCGAGGGCCTTGATGTCCTTCTCCAATTTCTCTATTTTGTCTTTTAATTCAATCATGGCTTGGGCCCAAGTATGCAGAGGTGTGTATTTGGACGCTATTTTTCCTTATGGAATAGTGAAAGACAAATAATGTATTTTGTTTTAATAGATTAATTAACTATTATTATTATTATTATGATAATAATTATATATATATTTTTAACAAAAACGGTTATATTATTATGAAAGGTTCAGCGTAAAGACGCTAATCAAGAGTACAGAGCTCCGCTAAAACTCCCCATCTTTAGAATTATGGGGGGATTTCCAAACTTAAATTTGAGTTAACCTTGAGTTCATAGCACCCTATATCTTTGAATTTATTAGCTGCTTTGTCCGCCCTCATATTAAGCTCCCTGAGGACATGGAAGAATTCAATCTTCTTGAACCTTTTGATCATGAATCTAATTCTTTTTAACAACCTTTCCATCCGCTCATTTTTGCTCTGTCTTCCTTCGCTCACTGCTTGTATAATAAGCCTCGAGTCTCCGATAACCACCGCTTCATCCACTCCTGCTTTTTGCATCTGCTTAAGGCCTTGCCAGAGCCCATATGCTTCTGCCATATTGTTAGAATCTTGCCCAATGCTCCAGACGTGTTTGGTTTCCACTTTCCCGGTTTGGTTTATGACAACTCCTCCTCCACCTGCTTTCCCCGGATTCCCTTTTGAAGCTCCATCAAAGAACAACTTGAATATCTTTCGTTCTCTTAACCAGTTTTCGAATTGGGTTTTGTCCATTCTGATTTCCCAATCCTCCAAATTTTTGATGACTGTGCTGTTAATTTCCTGAGTATTAAGGATTTGCATCCATTTTTCCTCTTTTTCTGTCAACTCAGCTTTATTGTGTGGAATCTTGGTGCTTCTTACCACATCACCGAGAAGAGCATTGATTTTGGCAATTACCTTCCACTCTGGTTGACTCCTATTTTGGAAAATTCTCTGATTTCTTTCTATCCAGATGCACCAGCAAACAATTTTAGCTAGTTTCAGCCAGCAGGCTCTCACACCATTTTTCCCCCCCAGCTCCCCCTTGTACATTTTTCCCCAATTGATGAAGAATTCCTGATTGCTTCCGTTCCATTGAAATCCATCTTCTTCATTCAGCATTACCTCCTTCCAAATTGAGACAGAGTATGGACACTTAAAAAGGAGATGAGAAAGAGATTCTGAATTTACCGCACAGAGAGGGCATCTGAAAGGGCCTGCTATCCCCCTCTTCTCCAAGTTCTCTCCAGTCAGCAGTCTCTGGTGAAGCAAAGTCCAAGTGAACACATCAATTTTAGGCAGAGTTCTATTTTTCCAATTGAAATTCCATATTTCAGGATTCGCTGGCACATTATAAGAAGCTGCATATGCGTTGTACCCTTCAGCCGTCGAATAGATGCCTGAACTGCTGCCCCAGCCGCGTTTATCTTTCAGAGAGAGGGAAATCGGTGCTATCCCGGCAAGGTGATTGATCAGCTTCTGTTTGTCCATCTCCATCACTTCTGGACAGGCCGGTATTGCCCAAGATACCCAGCGATTTGGGTGATTCACCTCCCAGTCTGATAAACTCCATAACGTAGACAGGCCTCTCGCCTCCATCCAAATTTGCAGTCGAGGAAGGCGTGGGGGAAGTTTACTAAGGATCGTATCCTTCCAGACATTTATCTCTTTACCATTTCCTGGTATCCAGCAAAGTTTTTCAATAAATAGAGGCAGCGATTTTTTACATAGGTTAAAAATAGGAGACCCCCTTATCTGCATGTGATTTCTTTCCAGGCATCTGAGCTTTGGACCAGGGAAGTATTTAATTTTGAGAGCCCGGCTACACCAGGTAGGCTTAGGACTCAGCAGACTCCAGAGTAATTTGGCCCCAATGGCCAAATTTTGACAGTGGAGGTCCCTAATTTGTAGTCCTCCCTCATTTCTGGGCAGCTTTACTGTTTTCCATCTAACCAGAGCATACTTTTTACCTCCTCCGTTGTTCCCGCCATTCCAGAGAAAGGATTTCAGTAATACCTCAATTTGATTTATGATTTTACCCGGAGCAAGGAGCAGAGAACATTGGTAGAGCATGTAGCTGTTCAGGACAGCTTTAATTAGAACAACCTTCCCCGCTAGATTCAGCCAAGCAGTTCCCCATCCTGAAATTTTATTTTTGATTTTTTCCACTATAGGATTCCAATCCGAAGACTTGGTTTTCAGTTTGACAATAGGCACCCCGAGGTATTTGAATGAATCCCAACTTACCGTTCCATTCATATTTAGAATTCTGGATATGTCTATCATTTCCCTCGGATTGATGTTCCATCCGAAGATCTGACTCTTCTTGAAGTTAATTTGACTTCCAGAAGCCTGGCAGTAACGGTTCAGTTCATCTTTGAATCTGTGGGCTATGATTTGGCTGGCACCTCCCATTAAAATAGTGTCATTGGCAAACTGAGAGTGATTAATATCCTTGGCTCCTCTGGCCAGCCTTATGCCTGGGAGCTCCTGCTCTAGTCTAGCATGCTCCAGTTGGAAACTGAGAACCGAGGCCTGAATGGCGTAAAGTAGGGGAGAGAGCGGGCATCCTTGCCTCAGACCTCTCGAGGCTTGGAAAAAGGGGGCCGCTCTTCCGTTAATGAGAGGAGCAATCCAAGGCTTGCTTATGCAGGCCTTGACCCAAGAGACGAAGATAGGAGCAAAACCAAATCTCAACATTACCTGAAGGAGAAATGTATGGCTAACTCTGTCAAAAGCGTTTGCCAAGTCCAATTTTATCGCCATTCCCTTGTCTCCATTCTTCAAGCTGGAGTGGATGGCTTCTTGCACTAAAATGACATTATCCCAAATTTTCCTTCCTTTAATGAATCCACCTTGGTTCTCCGGGATAATGGCTGGTAGGATGAACTTCAATTTGTTAGCCATGAGCTTAGTGATGATTTTATACCCTATGTTACACAATGAAATTGGCCGAAACCTGTCAAAAGTCTTAGCATCTTTCTCCTTTGGGATGAGGGCCAAGAAGGCTGAATTTGTACTTCCTCCGATCTTGCTACAGCTCTGAGACTTTCTGATCATTCTGAATAAATCTTTTTTAACTATGTCCCAGCAGATAGTTATAAAATTCACGTTATACCCGTCCGGACCTGGAGATCTGTCTTCTTCCATGGCAGCAACCGTTTCTTTAATCTCCTCCAGCGTGATTATTTTATTCAAGTGGTCGTTGTCACTACTTTTTATTGAGTTTGGAACAAGATTCAATAGCTGGTCATCGCTAGGAGTGGGCTGATCTTTGAACAACTCGCTGAAGTAGTTGGTTGTTTCAATTTTAATTTCTTCGAATTGGCTGATTGTCTTATCGTTGAACTGAATCTCACGGACATTGTTTTGATTTTTTCTGATCTCTGTCAATTTGTGGAAGAAACTAGTATTTTTATCACCGTCCCTTAGCCATTTACACCTGGATTTGAGGCGCCACCATTCAGCCTCCTTTCTGCATGCTGCGTGGAGATTCAGCTGCAGGTTAGTTTCTTTTTGAATGTCAATTGCAGTCACATCTTTGTCCTCCATATCATCCTGGTGCAACTCCAGCTCGTGGGCAGCGAGGAGCTTGGCAGAATTTGGGTTTGGAAGTGTCTTGGCCAAGCTCTTCAGAGATTTTTTTAGCCTTCTCAGCTTCTCCTCCCATACAAAGAAGGGAGAGCCGGTTACCGGTTGGGCCCAGGAGACTGCTACAATTTGGAGAAATTCATCATGTTTGGCCCACATGGAGTTAAATCTAAACGGTATGGGGCCCAGATTTTTTTCTTGCACCATTTCCAACAAGATAGGTTTATGGTCGGAGCCTCCGAAGGGGAGGATTTTGGAGGAAATAATCAGGTCTAGCAGGAGGAAATTATCCTGAACCAAGAATCGGTCAAGTCTGGCCGCAATGTGCCCAGGCCCAAACCTCCTATTGGTCCAAGTGTATTTCCCTGTAGAGGGCTTGATATCAATGAGGTCCCAGGTCGAAATTATGTCTTCCACAATGTCTATAATGGGGTCTGTAGAGCTCGTGCCCCCTCTTTTTTCATTCTGAGAGAGAATGAGGTTCAGATCCCCAGCCAATATGACATTACCCTGCAGGTTATTTCGCTCTTCTCGGAGAAGATTCCAACAATTTATTTTTTCGCCATAAGAATTGGGAGCATAAATGTTAATAATACTTACCAGGGAATTAGTATCTTTTTGTTTCAGCACTGTGAGGATCCAATGAGTGCTGTTTTTGATGGTCAAAGCTTCAAACTTCCTATCGTCCCAAAGGGTTCCTATACCCCCTGATGCTCCTCTGGAGCTTAAGGCTGCAGCACCTTTTTTTTTCCAAAATTTTTTACTGGTTTGGAGGAATGCTGTTTCCTCCAACTTGGTTTCCTGGATCAGCAAGATGTCCGGTTGGTGAAGAGAGATTAGATCTAGCATGGCTTCTTCCTTGCCTTTGCTACCGAGCCCTCTGCAGTTCCAGGAAATAGCCTTCATTACTTACATTTGGAAGCCGTAGGCATCCCTTTCGGGGCATGCCCATGCTGACGAGTGTTTCTTGGGTTTTTCAACAACTTTTCCAAGGTTTGCTGGGATCCTTCCAGCTTATCCTTGTATGTTGCTTGCTCCCGTCCTTCTTTTCTTGATTTCCTTCCTTTTGTTTTAGTCCATCTCGGGGTGATTATTTCAATTTCCCCTTCTTCCTCTTCCGAGTCCAGATCTTCGTCAGTTTTCCCCTGACTTTCTCCTGCTTTAGTTTCCGCCGTGTCTTCCTCGTTGTCTCTCCCTTGGTCTGAGATGATTGTTTCAGGTTCTTTACTCTTTTCCTGGCTAGATCTGTCTTCTGTTTCTATGGGGTCCTCCCTTACTTCCACTGATTCTGTAGCACTTGGTGGCTCTTGGGGTTTTTCGGATGGTCCGCTTCCCTCACCTTTTTTAGGCCCCCCCCCTGATTGATTTTTAGACCTGGATCTGTTTACCTTATGCCACCCTCCCTCCTTCTCCTGCTGGCTTTCCGGAGTTTTCGGGCAGTTTCGAATGAAGTGCCCGTACTCGTGGCAACCTCTGCACTTGAAGGGGAGTTGTTCGTAGTCCAGTTTCTGAATGTGAGACCAGTTCCCCACCATGAGATTGATAGCTTCTGGCAGTCCAGCTTCGAGGTCAACCTCCACACATATGCGGGCGCAAGCGTATTGGTCCTTTGGGCTGGCCATGTCAATGTATTTTCCCAATGCGTCACCTATGGCGTGTAGGGATTTGGGGTTCCAGCAGTGCATGGGTAGGTTGGGCAGTCTGACCCAGACTGGGACAGCTTTGGGAGTATCGGCTTCCGGATCGAAGTCCGGTGACAATCCGTTGAGGTAGAGACCTTGCGGCCCCATGAAGTAGGGCCCATTCCTGAAGATTAAGTCTTTGTCGTCTTTTGATTCGAAGTCAAAGAGGAAGTATCCCCTTCCGATGGCATAGGAGTCCACGTTTTTGGAGATTAACGGACGCCAGTTCCTTTGAACCCGGCTATCAGTGGATTTGGGTGAGGGCCACAACCCTGTGAACTGCCCGATCATAGCCCGGTCTGCCAGTGACAAGGCTACCCGGATCGTTTCTTCCGGGGGAAGGGCTACCTCCGGCACATCTTCTATTCTCTTAACAAATTTCGGCAATTCTCTTTTGCCTGATCGCTTGGCATGATCGGTGATTAGTCTATCAAAGGCTTCCGATCGAGTAGGCCTGGATTCTTCGCCTACTTCCTCTGCCATTTTAAAGCCCCACCCACACCGAGCCAGCTAGTGCATGGGTGCAGATGAGAATCTCCACAGTTTCTAGAAAACGATCAGCTCAAAGGCCGATCTAGTTGCATGCAGTATGGATGGCCTGCTGACTGCGACCCTGGTGGGCAGCGATCTCCTCCACGACTCAGCACCCTTCGCCTCCAATCCCTCGTCCAGTGGGCAGCGATCGACCTAAGTAAGCTCAATCGTCGGGTATTCGTTAATAATTATATTAATTATGGAGTAAAATTTTAAATAAAAATAATAATATAACTATTGTTATATTTAATTATTTTTATTTTCAATTATGTATAGTGAGATTGTAAAGTTTTAATAAAATAAATAATGATATAATTTGAAAATTATATAATATTTAATTTTTTGAGGATTTGTGTTAGAATGAATTTAGACGGGAGCTCAAAGGAGGCGATATTACATGGAGTAAAGGTAAAAAATTTCGTGGAGATGGGAATGGCGCAGGCTATCCATTATATGGAGGTAAGGCATAATTGTGGGGTTGCAAAGTAGTGAGGAGGACTGTTGGGTATGGAGCGCACGCAGGTAGGAGGACGGGGTGCTAGATGGTGATTACTGGTTTGAGAAGATGGGCGTGGAAGGATGCATGAGGGAACGCAGGGATGAGGAAAGAGTGGTTGCGAAGTGGTTATTTTGAGGGAGAGAATGGGAGGAATGGGAGTAGTGGAGGAGGGTTGGCGTTTGGAATGAGGGGAGCATGCCAAAACAAAGGTATGGAAGGTTATGGATGTAGGGGTGTGGGAGAGGAGCACGCAGGGGATGGAGTGGTCGTTGCAGTGTGAGAATGAGAGAGATCACAGGAGGCAGAGGGAGTTAGGTAAGATGGAGGTGGTGGGAGGGATATAGAAGGCTGTGTGGAGTAGGGAAAGGAGCGTGGGAGAACGAGTCACGTTGGGATGAGTGATGAGATGCGAAGGCTGGGAGGTGGGGGTCACAGCATGATGGGGAGCTGCTAATGATGGAGGGGGTTGCAGAAAAGTGGGAAGAACGTTGAATTGCAGTGCGGGATGTGCTGAGGGAGGATACGAGAGAGCAGCGAGGGAGGATAAGGGAGGGAAAAGGGTACATAGGACGGACGATAGTGATGGAATGGAGTGAGTGTGGCCATGAAGGAGGCGTACGGTGGTGGCAGCAGATGACAATCGCAGATGGGGGGTTGCGAGGAGGATGCACTCATTGAAATGGGATGAGGTTATGATTCTGTTGCTGGAGCGTAGGCGTAGGGAGATGTAGGTCGACACAGATGTGGAGAGAAGTTGCGCAGAAGATGCAACGCAGGTGGTGTATGCAGTGGGGAGTGTGAGATGTTGAGGAGGTGATTGAAGTGAAGGGGAAACAATGGGGATATGAAGAAGTATGGAGGTGGATGGGATGATAACGTGGAAGCATAGGCGTGGAAGAGGGGAAGCATTGTAGAAGGGACACACGAAGGAGATGGAGTTATGGGAGTGAGTGTTCACGATGGAGAGAAATGAAGAAGGAAGCGTGAGGGAGTGATGGGTGAAAGTAAGTGGAGGAGAATGGAAAGTGGGGTTACGACAGAGAGGAAATGGAGCAACGAGGATAATTAGGAGTTGATGAGCTAAATCCAAGCTCAATGTAGGAGGAGTGAATCCGCTCTGATACCAAATGTTACACTATATCCGAGTGTAATCAGGTAGCCCGTATAGGGTTAATGAAGAATATGTTCCATATTCAAAAATAATGTATAAATTTAATAATTGAATGGATGATTGATGACAATGGATATGGACGCCTTAGATAGGGCTTAGCCATAAATTATTGAAAAGACACTTCTCTTCATAAACTATATTTATTATTATTAATTACTATTACTTATGGTTACCTATCTATTACTATTTTATTGTTGTAACAATACCCCTTTATTGTACTATATAATAATAATTGAGAAAAAAACATTTCCTTTGTTTTGGATCAAGCTTCGACCTCCTTTTTAGGCACATGGGAAAATGCGTCATAGCCAAAGATACATAGATGTGAACAATCAACTAGCTTACCACACCAAACCTCCTCTAGAATATGTCCATCCAATGCAATTATAGGTGGTTTGTTTATATGATATAGTTGTATTAATAGCGATACCTAGAATCCATTATCCAACTCAAATGTGTTGAGCATGATTCTTGTGCATTCCATGATTGTGTGATTCATCCACTCAGCCACATCACTTTATTGTGGAGTATATTGGAGTGGTATTATGCTGCTAAATTCCTTCTTGGTGTAATAATATCCTCTATTATTTGATCTAAGACATAAAACTGACTTTCCAAAACTTTTTCTAGTTTTGCCTTGAATTCCTCAAAAGATTTTGACATTTAAAAAAAAGTACACCCACGCTCTTTTAGAATAATCATCTATAAAGGTTAAAAATATATATGGCACCATTTATATACAGATTGGATACTGGTCCAAATATATCATAATGAATAAGCTACAAAAGATCTAAACTTTTACCATAGCTTGCAGTAAATGGAACAATCTTATGTTTACCAAAAATATGGTGCTCACACAAGTTTAAATTACAATACTTAATCCTAGAAAGCATACCTCAATCATGCAAAATTTTGAAACCTTTTTCACTCATATATCCAAGTCTTTGATGCCACAAAAACATTGCATCCATAACATTTCATGAGTTTGTTACGACTGCATGATTTGTCATTATACTACCACAAAAATGATACAAGCTCTCATAAGATTCTCTTTTTTCTTTTACTATGGCTCTTTTAGTAATCTTGCAACAATTATCACCAAAGATAGTGGAATACCCTAGTTTATCCATCATCTTGATTGAGATAAAATTAATATGTAGATCTAGTACATGTCGAGCATCACACAACTTCCTTTCTCTCCTATTATCCAACTTAATCCTAATATCCAATCTTCCCACAATTCCTAAAGGCTGATGCCACAACATCATTGCATCCATAACATTTCCCGAGTTTGTTACTGCTGCATGATTTGTCATTGTACTACCACAAAAATGATACATGATCTCATAAGATTCTCCTTTTGCTTCTACTATGGATCTTTTAGTAATATTTCAACAATTATCACCAAAGGTAGTGGAATACCAAGTTTAGACATCATCTTGATTGAGAGAAAATTATTATGTAGATCTAGTACATGACGTGCATCACACAACTCCCTCTCTCTCCCATCATCCAACTTAATCCTAATATCCCCTCTTCCCACAATTCCTAGAGGACGATCATCACTCGCGTAGACCATCAAACCACTATAGGGAAGATATTTAACAAACCAATATATATGTGGAGACATGTGGAAAGATGCACTCGAGACCAAAACCAAGGGATATAAAATAGATCTATTATTATTTAGATACAAAGACTCACATGTTGTCATTTCTTCAAAATCTATCGTGCTAGACTCAACCGATGGTTAATCTGGATTTTCATACTTCTTTGCCTTCTTTAGATGCCAACAATCCTCCCTCAAGTGGCTTAGTTTCGCAAAATTCCAACACTTCCCTTTCAATGTGTGTCCTTTGGACTTAGATCTAGACTGTGATCTACCATGTTGACCCCTTTTCCTAGTTCAACTTCTCATAGATAGGGCTTCATTGGTCGAGGGATCCATAGATGATTTTTCACCTCAAATATTCTCCCAACAAAGTGGCTACCACATCATTAAATTTAAGATTTCATAATGATGAGTTGGTGATGGTCAACACTAGTTGATCCCAGGTCTATAGAAGGGAACTAAGTAAAATGATTGTTATGTCCTCATCCTCCACCTTTACACCAATCGAGACCAGCTTAGTGGTAAGAGTATCAAACTTGTTCATATGATTTGCCATAATTGAACCCCCCTTCATCCTTAGATGGTAAAGTTGATTTTTAATGAAAACTTTATTTGTTGTTGATTTAGTTTCATACAACTTCCAAATTTTCTCCCAAAAGGATTCCACAATCTTTTCTTCAACAACATTAAAAAAACATATTCTACTAGGAAAATATGAGTTGTAGAAACTGCCTACCTATCCAATTATATCTACTCCTCATCTGCCACGCTGCTAGTTTTTTTCATAACCCCTTTCAAGGATAGGGCTTGGTCATTTGAACCAATAAATCCTTGACCTTCATCGTCCATAGGGCTAAATTATTTCCATCAAACATCTCAATCTCAAACTTGGGTTAACCTCATGTTAGAATTCTTGTAGCTCCCACTCATAGAAAACCCTATGCCTACAATTTTTCCAGGCTCGGATACCAAATGTTAGAAAAATATAAAAAATAGAAACAATCCACAATGACAATAGAACATGAGATTTATGTGGAAACCCTGTTGTGTGAACGTAAAACCATCAGGCAATGTTGGCATCTTTTCCACTGACCCAGGTTTAGATTTCCCTATTTATCCAACAAAGCCCAAGATATCGACCCGACATAGCGTAACCCCATTGGAAACACCTGCAAAGGTGCAGTCGCACTCGAGATATCTACGGGGACTGCAAGAACTAGGTTTTTGTAGTTATGGAAGGGCATTTCTTCAAGGCAACATCAAGAAACAACTCGATCGAAATGAATGGATGTGTTATCGTTAACACATACATAGCAAGAAAGAAGGTCAATCCTTCGACACATTTACAACATATAAGAATATACAGAATTATTGTTGCATGCATGATATATAAAACATACACATCTAAACCATAATTATTGTCGATATTCACAATATAAGTGTGACAAACTCATAAAGATTCAAGCATAAGGCATACATACATCAAATACACATATATGTATGTGTTATTGTTAACACATACATAGCAAGAAAGAAGGTCAATCCTTCGACACATTTACAACATATAAGAATATACAGAATCATTGTTGCATGCATGATATATAAAACATACACATCTAAACCATAATCATTGTCGATATTCACAATATAAGTGCGACAAACTCATAACGATTCAAGCATAAGGCATACATACATCAAATACACATATATTTAACATGGAAACCCATATAGGAAAAAACCACAAAAGCGCTCTTCATCTGGCATGAGTAATATTTGGGATGCTTTTGGTCTACACACACAGCTTGCAGCCTTCTCTCAGAATCTTCTTTACAATGAATGTGTTTTCTCTGTCTTTATCATGCTCTCATGGTTTCTTTCTTCTCTTCTGTTGACCTTTATGTCGATCTCATAAGGGTTTTACGATCAATGATCATCCGTCATGCATCAAGAGTCTACATGAATTCTTGATCTCCTCAATATTTTGCAATTGTCTACACATAGCCTGGATCAATTCTATATATCTTTTTCAAATCTTGTTTCAACCGTCACCTTGTTCTCAACTCATAGTCGATTGGTTGTCATAACTACCCCATTGAATCCTGTTACATTAATAAAGGCGCTAAAATCCAAACTTACAATCATGCCCATTCCTAAAGATAGACTATTAGTCTAACTTAACTCACTCTTACATTTATTTTTTTCTCAAAATATGTCGAATTCCCAGATTCAACTTACTCTTTTCCTTTCCCCATCGCAGCCTTGCTCTCCTTATGACCATATTCTTCAATTTTATGATCAAAATTGGTATGCATTTTCCTAGGGCCAACTGGCTCCTAACACTCACCTGCGGTTCCTCCCAAGCCACTTTATCCATATGTTTATGTAGCGTTGAGTTTTATCTGAAACTCCCCACAGATCTTCATCGCCCCTTCTGCTTCTCTTTGCACATCTTCTTTCACTTTCTGCATTTGTTCGACAAGTCCGAAACTGATATATTCCAAAGTTTCAACTCTTATCTCTCCCATCACCTATCGCACTTGCTCATTGACCAGGTGGATGGTTCCTGTAACTTGCTCTGCTGCAATATGGAGTTTTGCAACACGTTCTGTTCATCTTTGTTGTTGTGTTTGCAATTTAGCAACCTGTTGCTGTAACGTTTTGAAGTCAGTAGCCTTGCTCATCTTCTCAACTGGTGGCAATTTATTTAGCTCATTTCTTAGCCCGTTCAAATTCTCTTATGCGGTATGAAGTTGCTCAATAACTTGCTCCAACTCTACATCATACGTTAAGGCTTCCCATGACTAAGAAACCTGCGCATATGCGTTGGCACAAAGTGTCTCAGCCTCCTTAATCTTTTGCACATTTTCTGTTACCACCTTCTATTGTGCTTCCAGTACCTCAGGGGGTGTACTGGGAGTCAGCTTTGTTTCTAACTCAACAACTTGTTGGCAGAGGTCGACATCTACCTCCCCAAGTAAAAAAAATCTGGCCTCTAGGAGCAATTCAATCGTAATTCCCTCTTTGGAGAAATCATGGCACACGAGCGCGACAACTTACTCCAATATTTGCCTGTCCTCCTATCATCTCTTTTATTTCCACTCTATCTCTTTCACTTTGTTTTTAAGTGATGCGATAGTATTATTTGAATGTTTGTGTTGCTCAAACACCTCACTCTCTCTTGCCTTCAAATCATCTATTGCATCTTGCTAAATATTATGCAATAGATACATAAGAATTACAGAAAAAAATCAATACTTACACGACCAATGTCTTTGATCATGGCATGATGCTCTAGCATGACCAAATTAAGTGCCTTAGAATCCACTTGAATCTTTCTATGTTGTTGCAATGTTGGTACCTCGACAAGTTGATCCTCAGAAGGACCAACTTCTTCCTGCGTCTGAGTCTGGAACGATTCCCACTTGGCCGCTACTCTAATTTCTTTTACTGCGACATAGAGAGTTTGCAGTAAGTCCATAATGTTGGCATCACCACAGAGTGCTGGAACCACATCGTCTTTCCCTTAGGATATCTGAAGAAACGTCACAATGGGTTCTTTGGTGGATCCACTCGGGTGTTTGTCTGACTTACTAACCCTTTCGGGCCAAACAAGCCTATCCAGACATATGGATCTACTTGGGGACCAAACAAGCCTTATCTAGCTTACTAACCCTTTCGGGCGAAGCAAGCCTAGCCAGGGAAACTAATGCCCCTTGGATCAAATAGGCCTAGTCTGTCTTACTAACCCTTTCCGACCAAACAAGCCTAGCCAGACATACCCTACCTAGGCTGAACTACCACACCACTGCAATAGGAAACCTATTATGTCATCATCACTCCCTCTTTCAAGGGAGTTCCTTTCAGACTACACCAAGCTTGTCTCGAAAGCATTCAAACTTTACACAAGATAGAGGATTAGTCATCACATCAACAACTTGTTCCTCTGTGGGAACATACTTGAGCTTTACAGCTCCATTCTACACCATATCCTGGATGTAGTGATATCTAATTTTGATATGTTTCGACTTATCATCAGGTTTTCCGCCATCTTAATACAACTCTGATTATCACAAAGGATATCAGTCACATCTATCTCTGCATTGACTAATCCTGCCAACATCTTGTGAAGCCATACTACTTCGCTACAATATGAACATGCTGCAATGTATTCAGCCTCTGTCGTACTAAGGGAAACACATGACTACTTTTTACTGAACCATGAGATCATCCCTGATCCCAAACTAAAACAACATCCTGAAGTGCTATTTCTTTCTTCAACACTTCTTTCCCAATCTGAATATGCAAATCAGTGTAATATGATCTCACCATCTGATGCATATTTGAGACCATAATCCAATGTACCCTTTAGGTACCTCATCACATGTTTTGCTGCCATTAGGTGAATATGTCTGGGCTCCACCATACACTGACTTAATTAGCGTTTACAACAAAACATATATATGGCCTTGTATTGGTCAAATACATTAGTGAGCTGATAATTTGTTTGTATAAGGTAACATCCACTATCTACGAAGAATTGTCATTCAAAAGATTCAAATTTGTTGTCATCAGAGTAGTCATAGCCTTACAATCCATCATCCCAAATCTCATTAGGATCTTAACTGCATATTTTCCTTGGTTCAGGAAAATCTTCTTTGGATATTGCTATACTTCAAGACCTAGAAAATAGTGCATCGTACCAAGGTTTTCCATCTCAAACTCTGCAATGAGATTCTTCTTGCATTCGTTGATGGGCTTATCCTCACCTGTCAGAAATAAATCATCCACATATAGTAGTGATATCATAATCCCATCATCCTCAACCTTATAGTAAAGGTTGGAATCTTCTTTACTCTTTTTAAAGCCCAAACTCACCAGGAAGCCATCAATTCTTCCATACCATGCTCTGGGTGCTTTCTTCAACCTATACAACGCCTTCTTTAGTCTACATACATGAGTCTTCTGATCATTTGTCTCAGAGCCTTGTAGTTGCTCAATGTATACTTATTCTTCTATAAATCCATTTAGGAAGGTTGTCTTTACATCCATATGATGTAACTTTCCCTTCATCTTGGATGCCAAGGCAAGGACGGTTTTGATTGAGGTGTACCTTGCCGCTGGTGCAAAGGTATCCTCATAGTTGATTCATTCCTTCTGAGAGAATCCATGGGAAACAAATTTTTCCTTGTACTTATCTATGTTGATGTATTTGTAACTTCAGAAGATATTCTGATGTATATTATCATTGTATGTTGTTGTACCCCCATTGGATATTTGTGTTACCCCTTTATGGGATGTCTAATTGTGTCTAGACCTTGAGGTACAACCTCCATTGTAAGTCGGGTTAATAGTCCCCAGTGCAACATCATGTAATATGTACTTGTAGTCTCTCTAGAAGAAGTGGGGCCCATGTGAGATGACATGTAGGCTTGAGTCTCATGTTTGGCCAGTGACTTGAAAGGGTATAAATAGGGAGGTGCTCTCCCTCATTTATTCACACCTCACAACCTCAAGTTCGCAAGAGAGAGAGAGAGACAACCAGAGGAAGAGAGATAGATATCTAATTAAATAAATACAAGAGAAAATTGAAGTGGCAATGGAGCATGGAGACACATGGAGATTATGGGGCCCACACAAGCTGGAATTTATGTGCCACATGGCATCCTCCTCTTGCAATTTCGAATCCATGGGAATCCTAATGTTCTTGGATGATTTAGAAGGATAATAAACTTTTCCATATGCGTCATAGGTTGAATTTGTAAGGAAATCTAACTTATATGAGAGAGGAAGAGTCAAATGGGAGCTTCTTGGACACTTGGGCTAGATTCCCTAACATCTATGACATCTATGAGACCAATGATGAAGATGCTATGACATTTATGACATATTATAGACCTGAAGGCTGAAATCTGACCATTATGACATGTCAGGCCTGAATATAGCATCCAAGAAGGTGCTCATGTGAGTTGGGGAAGCTCAATGGGTCCCTACTCGAATTGGGGGAAGATGGAAGGCTAGGGAAGGGAGGACACAGGGAAAATCTTGAGCACACACCCTAATTCAAATTGGCTTGATTTTGTGGATATATTGGTAACCTTAGAAGGCTAAGGATGTTTATAAAATAAAGGGATAAACCAAGATAAGGTATTTTGATCATTTGATAAATTTGTATTTGTGAAAAGAGAGAGCTAGTGGATGACTAGTTTCTTGCCTTAGCCAATTTCGAGGGTGAAAGATTCCCATCCAAGTTGGTGTTTGGAGAGGCCATTCAGGTCTTTCATGGATATTTAATGGATTTTTTATTTTCATGTGTAAGCTACAGGGAATCTCGTGGTTTCTTCTAGTGCAACACATTCTCTCAACCATTTCCAACCTTTATTGCATATTCTTGCTCATGGAGAGATTGCACTTTGGGTGAGATATTATACTCTTTGGGAGATATTCTCATGGTCCATTTCTGATTGTAATAAGATTAATATATTTTTTTCTTCATCTTCATAAAGTATCAGGTCGAAATACGAAATAGTTGTATGTAAAAGTGATTATTAATGAGCAAACAATGACCATTTCCCCACTATATTGATGTATGCCATTGTAATGCTAATGATTTTGAATGAAATAATTTTTCTATGATATATTTATGATGAGTGGGATGAAATGTATGAGTATTACAAGTTTCATATCCATCACTTAAGCATTTGAAGTCATCTTACTCCGTTTATTTGCATCTGGAGAAGATTTGGTGCCATTTCCCCAAGGGCCGAACAAGTGATTTTGTAGCTGTTTGGGAGAGGGTTATAACAACATTTATAAACTGAATAATTATTCACATGAGACCTTAATAAATTCCCTTAAACATACTCTTCTTCTGTTCATAAATTCGAGTGGGTTTGGGAGCACTTGGAAAGCCATTTTCAGCATTTACCCTAGGGGAATTGGAACCCCAATTTGCTAGTGAAAACTCCTACCTTGTCCAGAATATTAAACAAGTTTTAAGAAGTCTTTGGAGGGTTATAAATCATCCCTGAACATCATATTCAAGTCTTAATATCAGTCATATACATTCTCAGAATATTTGGGAGCATTTGGGTCAATTTGGAGACCTAGACATCAAAACTAGTCAAATGTCGAAATAGGGAAAAAAGTGAAAAATTTGTCATTGTAATAAAATTTCTTAAAAAATGACATTAAAAGTGGTATCATAGCATGTTACGTGCACCTTTTCATTAATACCATCCATTGAATAAACGTTTATAGACATGTCTTAGTTTCATAATCGACCCACCAAGCCCACTTTCCTTCCTCCTCGACCAACGAAAGAAGAAATTACAACCATAGATATTGAAGCATGTTTCCAGGAGTATCAAACTTTGAGAGGGGATATTCATGCGAGGTATTCTTTCCAAGAATATATTGTCAAGTATGGATTTAGGCATAAGAAGGAAAATGTGAATTCATTAAGGCACAATCAACAATCCACAAGTTTGGAGGAGCATGAAATGAGAAAAAATCATCCTATTTGTGAAAAGATCCTAGATACACCATTAAAGGAAGAAACAAAGAATCATGAAGTGGAGAATCAATTAACTCAAGGTTATTTTAGAGAAGAACATAAAGATGAAGGTGAAGACAATAACACAATCTTTACTAATGGGGTTTGTTCCAATCAAAGAGAATCTATTGATGGATCCTTGAACTATGAAGGAGTACCTACTGATGGGTGATCACAACTATATGTTGGTGACATAGAGATCAAATTTGAAAATGTTACTGCAAGACAAATTTATCATAAGCATGAAGATGAATACCTTGTGACAGATAATGAAGAACCAAGATCAACTTTCCCATCACCACTTGAGCTTCAAGAAGTTGATCAAATCAAGAAGAAAGAAGAAGAGGAGGTTCACTCCCATGAACCATCATTCATTGAAGGGTCTTTGAAGATGAGTGAAATGGATATCCATGAGGCCCTTAGCATACTCCATGATACTAAAGCATTGGTGTCAAATTCTTTTTGGAAAATTTCTTCATTAGAGGATCCATCCTTCCTTGAAGACATGGAGAAGATTCAAAGGGCAATGTGCAACATTGAAGGTAATTTCATGTCCTTTCTTTTTTATATAAATAATTTGGTTGAGCTTAATGAATGTTTACATGAATAATACTTGAATAATAATGAGGATATTCATAAGCTCAAAACTCAAAATGAGCAACTTCCAAAAAGGTTGCAAGATACTTGTTCTTCCTCCTATGTTTCAGATTGCCATATGGTATATTGCTTGGAGGATTCTCATGACACGAGAGATCATGAGAAACATGGAAAATTGCAGGTTCTTGATTTGTTTGAATATGAGCTTGATGAGATTCAATCACTAGTTGTGGTGGAAGAGGAACTTGAGTTGCCTCTTGAAGTTGGGTGCACACTTTTTGAAGAAGTGCATGATTCCAATACCTTGGAACCAATCCATGAGGAAATTTTTGCATTTTTAAGGGAGGTGCATACTCCTACCCCTATGGATCCTTCACATGATGACAATTTTTCACTTTTTGATCATTTGGGTGAGTTGGTTCTTTCTCCTACATCCTACACTTCCAAATTTTGCAACATTCATCCTAATGAAGTATGTGCGAAAGGTTTCTTTTTTATGGTGCCACATGAAGAGTATGGACTTTCTATCTCTCCTTTTGATGATGACATGATTATAGAAACATATTATTTACATTTGCAGCAACATCCCTTTTTACATTATGATGATACACATCTACATGGATGCACCTATGGTATTCACTTGAGTCACTTGGAGACTCATGATTTTCCTTGCTCCTTGCCTAGTCCATTTGATGTTGGAGGAACTTCATCCCACACTTGGGTGAAGATATATACGATTGAAGAACATTCTTGTTGGCAGCAACATACTCTGTTATTTCATGATGATATACATATTCATGAGTGTATTTATGAGACTTCTTTGAGCCACTTGAAGTCTTCATGTTTTCTTTACTCCTTATTTGGTTCAGATTTTGGTGGAGGTTCTTCATTCACTTCTTGGATGAATTAACACATAGCTGATTATATTGATGCAAATTATATATTTTTGGAGCAGCATTATGGGACATGGGATCCTCACCTATTTCATTGGGGAAGATCTGATATAATACTTTATGCTTGTGTATATGGGCCACATGGTGATCTACTTACTTGGATGTACAAGCACTTTCATGATTCTTTGACGAGGTACCTTCTTGATCTACATTTGTATGATGTTGTTATGTACTTTCATGATCTATATTTTGTACTCATGATGTTTGGAAGGGTACAATGCAAGCAATGGGATCCTGGCATTGCATGGTTTCATCTCACTTGGAGTAGCAGTTCGATTGTTGGTTTGAGAAAGCAAACCAACCTTCAGTTGTTTGAGTTCATCTTTGAAGAGCAGTGTTCTAGTTTCCTATGTGGGAGACCTTTTGAGAGATGGATTCAATTTTTGCATGTTTGGTGTTCATGGAATTTCATCATAGACATTTCACACCATGCATGTATCAGGATCATATGGGACCCTGGGATCATGTTGGGTCTCATTGGTTTCAATTTTGGGGGAAACAAGCAACATTGGAGATTTAGTCACCACTTGAGAAGATGATAGTAATCAGAGTAATGTAGCAGCAAGCATGGTGGTTCCTCTCTGGAATTTTATTGGAATCTTAAGAAACTCAAAGTTTGGTAACTCAGTACCAACTTCAAAGAATTATACAGAAGAAAAAAAGGGGTGAAAGTTCATAAAATGTTTCCAAAATATGGAGGTAAAGAATATTTGTGCAAATTTGGTTTTTATGGATTTGATTAATCCTTTTGGTGTTATTGGTGATTTTACAGGATATATCAATATGCACAATCCACATCTCTTTACTCTTGGGAACACAAAATTGCAGTACATGAGTGCCACTAATCAAATTGCAACTAAAGAAAATTAATGAGCTAAACCATAAGAGAGCACTTGGTACAAAGGAAGGAGTACCAAATGAGGATGCCACTTAGGAATATGAACAAATTTTGCAGCATCCAACTCTGAAATTGCTTTAGGACAAGCAATATTGGGTGGGGAGGACTGTAATGTCCCTATTCAAATAATTGCATAGTAGGACAATTCCATCAATCCTACTAGTTCCCTAGCTTGGATGGATGCATTTGGAGTTTTAATAAGGGAGTTAATAAATGATGTTCAGACATTATAATGGAATAAATATTTAATAATGGAGCTAATTAAATAAATACAAGAGAAAATTGAAGTGGCAATGGAGCATGGAGACACATGGAGATTATGGGGCCCACACAAGCTAGAATTTCTGTGCCACATGGCATCCTCCTCTGGCAATTTTGAATCCATGGGAAGCCTAATGTTCTTGGATGAGTTAGAAGGCTAATACACTTGTCCATATTCATCATAGGTCGAATTTGTAAGGAAATGTAACTTACATGGGAGAGGAAGAGTCAAATGGGAGCTTCTTGGACACTTGGGTTAGATTCCCTAACTTATATGACACCAGTGATGAAGATGCTATGACATTTATGAGATATTGCAGACCTGGAGGCTGGAATATGACCATTATGACATGTTTGGAATAAATATATCATCCAATAAGGCACTCATGTGATTGGGGAAGCTCAATGGGTCCCTACTAGAATAGGGGGAAGATGGAAGGCTAGGGAAGGGAGGACACATGGCAAATCTTGAGCACACACCCTAATTCAAATTGGCTTGAGTTTGTGGATGGATTGGTAACCTTAGAAGGCTAAGGATGTTTATAAAATATAGGGATCAACCAAGAGAATGGATTTTTATCATTTGATCATTTGTATTTGTGAAAAGAGAGAGCTAGTGGATGACTAGTTTCTTGCCTTAGCCAATTTCAAGGGTGAAAGATTCCCATCCAAGTTGGTGTTTGGAGAGTCCATTCAGGTCTTTCATGGATATTTAATGGATTTTGTATTTTCAGGTGTAATATACAGGGAAAATCATGGTTTCTTCTAGTGCATCACATTCTCTCAACCATTTCTAGTCTTTATTGCATATTCTTGCTCATGGAGGGATTGCGCACTGGGAGAGATATTGTACTCTTTGGGAGAGATTATAATGGTAAATTTATGATTTTAATAATATTAATATACTATTTTATTCATATTCAGAAAGTATTAGGTTGAAATACCAAATCGTTGTGTGTAAAAGTGATTATTAATGAGCAAACACTCACCATTTCCCCACTATATTGATGTATGCCATTGTAATGCTGATGATTTCGAATGAAAGAATGTTTCTCTGATATATTTATGATGACTGGAATACCATTGATGAGTATTACAAGTTTCATATCCAATACTTAAGAATTTGAAGTCATCTTACTCAGTTTATTTGCATTTGGAGAAGATTTGGTGCCATTTCCCCAAGGGTCGAACTAGTGATTTTGTAGTTGTTTGGGAGAGGGTTATAACAGAATTTATAAAATGAATAATGAAACACATGAGACCTTAATAATTTCCTTTAAACATCCTCTTCCTCTATTCAGAAATTCGAGTAGGTTTTGGAGCACTTGGAAAGCCATTTTCAACATTTACCCTGGGGGAATTGGAACCCCAATTTGCTAATGAAAACTCCTACCTTGGAAAGAATATTAAACAAGTTTGAAGAAGTATTTGGAGGGTTATAGATCATCCATGAATATCATATTAAATTCTTAATATCAGTCATATACCTTCTCAGAATATTTGGGAGCATTTGGGTCAATTTGGAGACCTAGACAACAAAATTAGTCAAAGGTCGAAATACGGAAAAAAGTGAAAAATTAGTCATTGTAATAAAATTTCTTAAAATGGGACATTACATTTTTGACCTTGTCAATAGCATCGGGAGGAACTAAGGCATCAAGTATCGGAGGCTTCCCACCTCAATTTTTCAGAAAGTGACCTAGCTGAGCAACTCGCCTCAAGTAGGCGCATCTTTCTGTCCAAACAGAATTCCCAAACTCCAAGTTTGGAAATTAGGGCTTCTTTGACAAACCCTAGGTCATCCTGCTTCAAAACCTGGTCGGACACCTCAAATCAGTAAGATACAAATCTTTACTATTTCCATTTGAGGTTCTCAGTTTGAAAAGATGACTCACCATAATCAGCTTGAGGACAAGCTTGGAGGGGCTCATAACTTTCGGGCATGGAAGTATATGATCTCCTTGATCCTTGAAGAAAATGACTTGGATCAGTTTATTTTTGGAGATGTTCTAGAACCAGAGGGAGATGAAGCTAAGGCTGCTTATAAGAGAAGCATGACTAAGGCTAAGAGAATCATTGCAGATTCTATTAAGGATCACCTCATCCCCCATGTGTCTGCATTCAAGACACCGAAGGAAGTATATGATGCTTTGATAAATATGTTCAAAGGAAAGAACATCAATCAGAATATGACTTTGAGGAACCAACTGAAGAATGTGAAGATACAGAACTCCGAGACTATACAATCTTACTTCACAAGGGTTGATCAAATCAAAGAACAACTTGAAGCGGTTGAAGAAAATGTCGAAGAAGGAGAAATTGTAATGACCACCTTGGATGGTATCCCTAGATCACGGGACTCGTTCATTCAAGGGATTTGTGCAAGAAGGAAGCTTATCTCCTTCAACAAAATTTGAGAAGAATGTGCACAAGAAGAAGCTAGACTTGTGACTAGAGAAGAAAAGATGGGAGCAACTGACTATTAAGCTCTCGCAGTTTACACTAGAAATAACTTCAAGAAGAAGGAGAAGAAGGACAACTTTCACCACAACAAGAAGAAGGAGAAGAAACTAAAGAAGACCAAAAGAGATCTTTCAAATGTTCGATGTTATACTTATGATGAAAATGGAACTTGGAAAGAGATTGCCCCATCTAGAAAAGGAGACACCATGCTCATATTGTCGAATATGATGAACCAACAAACAAAAGATTCAAATGAGAGAAGGATGATTCAGATGTAGAGTATGTGATAATCTCTACACTTATTGGCACTATCACACATGGAAGCAATGATTGGCTCATGGATAGTGGAGCTTCCAAACATATGATGGTATACAAGGAATCATTCGTCAATATGTCTAAACATGAGTCACCTCACAAGGTGAAACTTGGGGATGATTATCAGTACCCCATAAAAGGGAGTGGCGAAGCTTCATACAAGCTTGACTCCGGAAAATTCTTAAAGATGAAGGATGTGCTATATGTTCCAGGATTGAAGAATAATCTTCTCTCCATATCTCCATTAGATACAAAGGGAATTAGGGTTGCATTTATCGATGGCTAAGTTTTGATGTGGCCCAAAAGAAAGACAATAGAGGATGCAACAATAATTGGAGAATAAGACGTAGGCTTGTATAAGTTGAAGGGATAGCCTGAACATGCATTGGTTCATGAGTCTATTGAACCAAATGAACTATGGCACAGAAGGCTTGCACATGTGCACTACAGAGCACTACCAATGGCAAGCAAAGCAGTCTCAGGACTGCCAGAGATCTAGGAAAAGCATGAAGGCATTTGTAAATGATGTGCAAAAGGAAAGAATGCAAAGAAGACATTTCCCAGTGGTGAGAGAAAGGCTAAAGGAATATTGGATATAGTGCACTCGAATGTATATGGACCCATGTCTTCTAGCTCATTAAGCGGGTATGTGTACTATATTTCCTTTATAGATAATTTCTCACGTAAGACTTGGATATATTTCTTGAAAGAGAAAAGTGAAGTTTTCAACAAGTTCAAGGAATATAAATCCTTGGTCGAGAACCAGAAAGATAGGAAGATTAAGATTCTATGGTCAGACAATGGTGGTGAGTTCACTTTGGAAGAATTCAAGGAACTCTACAGAGAATTTGGGATTAAGAGGGAGTTGATCACTCCATACAATCCTCAACAGAATGGGGTTGCAAAACAAAAGAACCAGACCATAATGGGAGCAACGAAAGTGATGTTGCTTGACCAAGATCTTCTTATTCACCTTTGGGTGGAGGCAGTAAGAACAACTGTGTATGTACAGAACCGTACTCCTCATCGAGTACTTGAAAACAACACTCATGAAGAGGCTTTCTCAAGAGTGAAAACTGAAGTCATCCATCTGAGAATATTCAGTTTCCCGATGTACATACATGTCGCAAAGGACAAAAGGACCAAGCTCGATACTTATGGGAGGAAGGGTGTATTCGTAGGATATAATGATACATTAAAGGCCTACCGAATATACTTCCCAGGATTTAAGAATATCAACATCAGTAGACATGTAACCTTTGATGAAGACTCGTCATACTTCAGATCCAGGAGGACTCCTATCCAAGAAGTTGAGGAACCTGGAGAGGCAAGAGTCCAAGACATGGAAATTGGAGAAGAAATTCCAAAAGACCTTGAAGATCACAACATGAGAAAACCACAAGAGTTGGTAGATACATTCCTTGAGAAGGACTCCCACAAGAGAAAAATAGCGTGGGCACGATAGCTCTTACAAGAAGCTAAAAGGTACGCCGCTCTTGAGGGAATACATAGAGAGAGAAAGAGGGAAAAAACATACAATAGCTATGTGGGCATGGTATTTGACATCATTGATAAAGAACCTTCCACCTATGAAGAGGTTACAAAAAAGAAAGGATGAAAGGATGCAATGATCAAAGAATATCAGTCGATCATGAAGAATGATGTATGGGAGGTTGTTCAGAGACCGGATAAGAAGTATGTCGTGAATTCAAAATGGATCTACATGATCAAGCATACTGCAGATGGCAGCATCTAGAAACACAAGGCAAGGTTCGTAGCATGAGGCTTCTCATAGAAAGAAGGCATAGACTACGAAGAGATATTTGCACCCGTGGCGAGGCACACTTCCATAAGGACCATACTTGCTTGGGCAACAATTCTGAAATGGAAAATACACCAGAAGGATGTCAAGACAACTTTCTTGAACGATGTAATAAAGGAGGAAGTGTACATGGAGCAACCACTAGGATTCGAGACACATGACAGAAATACCCATGTGTCCAAATTAAAGAAATCCTTGTATGGTTTGAAACAAGCACCGAGGACATGGTATGCCATGATGGATAGCTTCTTGATGAGGTTGGGATTTACCAAGAGTAAAGCAGATTCTGAAGAGATTCAGAATATTGGACTGCAAGGTTATGGCCACACCTATGGCATCTAACTTGAAGCTTATGAGTGATGCTTCATACGAGAAGGTTGATGCCATGATGTATCATTAGATGATTGGCACATTGATGTATATGACGAATACGAGACAAGACATATGCTTTGCAGTGAACACCCTGAGCTAGTTCCTGACGGATCTAAGACAAGTTCACCTGATAGCGGTAAAGCATGTTCTAAGGTAGCTAAAAGGTACAGTGGATTATGGGATAAAATATGATGCGAATCAAAAGATTAACCTACACGGTTATGTTGATTCGGACTAGGAAGGTAGCACCACTGACAGGAAGAGCACCTTAGGTTGCTGCTTCAGTTTGGAATCTGACATGATCTCTTGGTTCAATAGGAAGTAATCATGTGTGGCACTGAGTACAGCCGAGGAAGAGTATGTTGTGACTTTCTCGGCTAGATGTGAGGCACTGTGGCTACAAAAGCTACTGTCTGACTTATTTGATCTCCAGTTGGATGTGACTTGCATCTTCTGTGACAATCAGA
Source organism: Pseudotsuga menziesii (assembly GCA_001517045.1). Lineage (NCBI taxonomy): Eukaryota > Viridiplantae > Streptophyta > Pinopsida > Pinales > Pinaceae > Pseudotsuga > Pseudotsuga menziesii. The sequence continues at coordinate 128,180 of LPNX011229923.1, forward strand.
ATTGCGTGAAGCTGACGAAAAACCTAGTGTTCCATGACAAGTCGAAGCACATTGAGATCAAGTTCCACTATATTAGGGATATAGTGTAGAGAGGAGCAATGAAGCTCTGGTATGTTGCAAAAGAGGAGAAGATAGCTGATGTGTTGACCAAGCCTCTTACGAGAGTGAAGTTCGAGTACTTCAGAGAAAGACTTGTTGTGATCCAGATCGAGATCCCTCGAAAGAGGGAGTGATGTGTTCTAGCATAGCTAGAAAGACATCTTGTCTCAGCGTAACATTCTGGCAAAGTTCATAGGTTTCTCAAATGTAATTAGTCCTGATATGTTACAAATCATATTATCTCACATGGGAAATGCGACAGGTTGTCCAAGCGGGAAAAATCTTGGTGTAGCAGGTTGCTAGGATGTAATCAGTCCTGTGACGGGTTATACAAATGTAAATAATGAGCACCATGAGAGATTATGTTATGTACATAGACCATTGTTATAGCTACTTCTACTCACAGATACATAAGTAGATATTGATCATGGATCATGGATTTTACTGCTTCTATGATAGACTTATTCTTCCTTTCAGCCACACCATTCTGTTGAGGATTATAGGGGGTGGTGAGCTCCCTCTCAATCCCAACTTCTTTGCAGTAATAATTGAAATCACTTGATGTGAACTCACCTCCATTATTTTATATTAAGGTCTTGACCCTCTTTTCAGAGAGGTTTTCTACAATAACTTTGAACTCCTTGATCTTTACTTCATCTTTCTTCTTCAAGAAATAGATCCAAGTTTTGCGGGAGTAGTCATCTTAAAGGAAGCATAGTAAACAAACCCTCTTAGTGAAGTAGTTTTCATTGGCCCACATACATCTGAGTGAACAATGTCTAAGATCCATTTTCTTTATTGTCACTACTTGGAAAAGGGTTCTTAGTGTTCTTTCCTTTCACACATACTTTGCACACTCCTTCATGGTTTATCTGGATGTTTGGTAAACCTGTCACCACATTTCTCACAATTGGAAATTATTTGTAATGTATATGAGCAATTTTTTTGTGCCATAGTTCACATGGGCTTACAGTGCTAGTCATCAAGGTTGAATATGCATGCCCCTTTAGTTTGTAGAATCCTCCTTCTTCAACTCCAATCACCACTGCATCATCTATATTTTTCCATTTTGTTCACATGTGGAATTTACCATCTATAAAAGCAACTTTGAAACCTTTCTCATCTAAATATGAGATAAAAAGGATATTCTTCTTTAAACCTAGGACATATAGAACATCCTTCATCTTATGGACTTTCCGGAGTCCATCTTATAAGAGGCTTCTCCCATCCCTTTGATGGGATATTGGTAATAATCTCTAAACATTACTTTGTGTGGGGAATCCTTATGTACAAGACACAAGAGAGAATCATTGACTTGTCATATGCTTGGAGGCACCACTATCTACTGGCCAAGCATTACTTGCAGGTGAGCTTGAACCTATGAGGGATGAAATCAAAACATATTATTCATATTCTTTAGTCCTCTTCACATCTTCTTGATCATCATCTTTAGCTGCATGGGCTTGGAACCTTTTGTTCCTCTTCTTGAGCTATTATTCCTTCATGGGACAATTTATGGAGATGTGTCCCATCTTGTGGTAAGTGAAGCATTCAAAAACTGAGAAGTCATTCTTGACCCTGTTATTCTTTTGAGACCATTGAGTTACTTTGGGAGGACGATCATGACTCTTCCTCTTGTTCTTGCCTTTGGTATGGGATACCAAAGCTTGATCTTTAGTTTCATTCAACTTCTCTTCTCTGACTGTTATTATTTCTTCTTCTTGAACACAATCTTCCAAATACTTTTAAAACGTGGTAAAATTTATTCTAGAACATATTCCTCAAATGAAAGATTCCCATTACCTTGGGAGACCATTCAAGGTGGTCATTACAACTTCTGCTTCTTCTACCATGTCACCAATAGCTTCCAATTTCTCCTTGATTTGGGATACTCTTGTGAAGTATGATTGCATGGTCTTTGACTTCTAAACCTTAACAATCTTGAGTTGATTTCTCAAGGTCATATTCCTATTGATATTTCTTCCTTCAAATAGGCTGGACAGGGCATCAAACATTTCCTTAGGTGTTCTCCTTGAATATACTTGAGGGATCAAGTGATATTTTATGGAGTCAACTATGATCCTCTTAGCCTTGATCATATCCTTCTTGTGTTTGGCCTTTGCTTCATCTCCTTCTGGTTCTACAAATTCCTCGTTTATGAAGCCTTCTAGATCATTCTCTTTTAGGATGAGCTTGATCCTATACTTCCATGATCTGAATTTCTCAGCACCCTCAAGCTTCTCATCCAGCTTGGTATTGTTTTTCATCTTAAGCAAGATGAGAACCTCAAATGGAAATGGAAGAGACAACACTTACTTGGAAAAATTGCTTCTAGCTGACCTCCTTCGGGATGACCTAGGGTTAGATGGCAAGAGCCTGATTTTTTAGTTGAGATCACTTGTAGGGATGAGTAGTGGAAAATATGGACCTCCCCAAGGTGAGCTAGACTGTATCTTTCTTTTCCTGATCTTGATGATGGAACCTTGAAAAGATGAAGCCCTAGTTCTTCCCGACAGTAGTGTCGGGCCCAAAAATTAAACTTCTCGGAATTCAGTTATGTTTTCATAGAAATATGCCCTCTCTTAGGGTGAGTTGAGTGAGCCCTCTTTTTTGGTTGATTTGTCGAGGGAATTGTTTTGAATAACAAACCGTAGCTGCACAATGTCTCCTTTTAGGGTAGCTATGATCCCATGTTAAATTTTCTTAATTGCTTAGATGATATTCTAAAACAATTTACAATAGTAGGATCACTTAAAGAACAACAAGCACAACAACACAAAGAACACATAAATTTCCTCGGGGAAACCACAAGGGAGAAAACCCCACAAAACTTACTCAATATAGAACTCAGCCAAGACAGTGTAAAACCCTAAGACAACTCCTCCTCTCTCCATCGCACTTCTTCTTCTCTCTTTAGCGAACTTGGTTGAGTAAAGTGTGTACAAATAAAGGAGGCGCCTCACCTATTTATATTCATTAGGCGAGTGACACAACCTAATTAGGTTGGCCAAGTTATTTAATTAGGGCCAACCTACCTAGAAGGACTAAAAATAATATTAATAAAATACTTTTGTGGGTACTATTGCCCCAACTTACATAAAAGGTTTTACCTCATAACTTTTACATGACCAATTACATCAAGGACATCTCTAAATGGACGAATACCAATAATACAAATATAATAGCTTCTAAAGTTACATTATTTTAACATATGTCTCATGGATCATCATTATCAAGTTCAACTGATACATTATAGCATTCCATCCAATCCTGAACTGTCGCGCTGCTCTAAGGGAAGCTCGACATCGGAACATGGATGTCCTAAAAATATTGGTTCTTATAACTTGCAAAGAAACATCAATCGTTGGACAGTAATCATTAAAGATGAAAGTATGTGCGAAACGGGTAGCTAGCTCTTCTCATTCTACAGTCTCTCGTCTCAGCTCAAATGACATGTACCAATTTCTCGATATCATATCCAAAGTATGTATAAACTGATGAACCCATTCTTGTCCCGACGATGTCTTCCATGTCGTATGACAATTTTCAATATGCTCAACAAGATTTGTCAATCCCATATAGTTCTAGACAATATAAGACATATTTTCACCAAATCTGATTTCTAACAACTGTTAGAACTGAGGCCATTCTGAAATAGATTGCTTATGCGCAACCCTCCACCTAGTGGGCATAGCCTTCAATGCAACATCCAATTCCAACAAGCGTTGAGGTTCCAACACTTTTTCTTCAAACTATGTAAGAAATGTGTCCAAGTTAGGAAATCCTTCATATGTAGGTAGATCAAATTTCATGATTCTTGCACACTTTCGCATCGAAACTTCATGTAGTCGATTCATCTAGTTCTCCAGAGCTTCACCTGAATCTGACGTACAAGAGCTAATACTTTTCCAACTGAGATTACCATCGATCGTTGGATTGAAATAATCATCCATCAGGAAATATTGTAGACATTATCCAAATATCCTTCTTGTCCTTCACTTTTCACTTGCTCGACATACCTCTGGCCTTGTAGAGGATCAATTGGGGCGACCACCTGTAGCTTTGTATCTTCAAATGACAATATTCTCTTTTTGAAATTAATAACTATTTAATTGTCAATAGACCAGTCGATCGCTAAAAGTGTTGGATGAAGATTCCTATCATTGACAATGTCTATGACTTCAAAGTCTGCAAAGTTTCGAAGTCCCTCCACTTCGATAGGAACCTGTGTCAGTCGACCAATAGGTGAGACCTTCGATTGATTGGCTAAACACAATTGAACATGAGACCATACCACTGTTGTTTTTACCATGCTTTCCCAGGTTTGTCTTGTCAAAATATTAACATCTAAATCCAAATCCAATATGATAAAATCCATATCATAATTACCTATTTGGACATTCATTCTTAACACACGACCAGTTTTTGGTATTTTTCCAATGTGATTAACTTTTCTTTCTAATCGCACACTTTGTTGAGGTTCTTCCACTAAAGTTGATAGTTCTGCCACGACATCCTTATCTTCTATAAGTGATGAACAACTTTTAAATAAATCTTTCAATTTGCTTACCTTCTCTATCAACTTTCTTTGGAACAACTGTTCAAATATTTGAGGCATCTCTAGCATTGGTCCACCATCCAATACTGGTACACACATAGATGTCGACGCTTGATTTATGTCAATGAACTCATCTCGTGCATCAAATAAGACTCCCTTTTCTTTTTGGACATCAAATGACACTTTCTTTTGCATCCTCAGTCGAAACCTTGGACTTAAACATGGTGCATCTTAATCTCCTATAGTCACAACACCTCCTCTTGTTACGACAACAATATTAGGTTCTCGAGGTTTGAAATAAATCTTCTAAATATTCATATTTGTGTTTTGTGGTTGGTTCTAGTTTATCGGGTTTCTGACCCACCATTTAGCAATCAATTGTGGACACTCGTCATTAATGTGATCAAATGCTTTACCATATGAACACGCCATTGTGGGATTAGTACATTCTCTGGAAAAACGGCTCAGTTGTCCACAATTATAACAAATAACTTAGCCCCTTCCATGACCAAATCCTCATCCTCGTCCACAGAATCTGAAAGGCACCCCCCCTGCCTTGGTTGAGGGTATTGTTCCTAAGCTCGCTCATCTTGTATTTGTAATTTATTTTTCATCATGTATGTATCAGTCGTCTTTTCTTGCAGCAACTGGTATGCTCTGCAATCTTTCTCGTCGTGACTCGTGGATTGGAAAAATTTACAATATAAGCTAGCAGGTGCACTTACTATCTTATGGAGATACAAGCATTCCTCCAACCAATGAACTCTTGTCTGTAAAATTCTACACCAGGGCATTCCTTGTGAATTTATCGGGTTCGACGCTCCTAATGCAAGATAATTCAAGAAATATGGACATGAATCTTTATGGTGGCCTTCAGTTCTACCTCTCGTACACCAAAGTTCTTCTCGAAATTATTTCCCTTTCTTGATATGCTGTAATTGCAACATTAGATTGACAAACTGCAACTGTATTTGCATAATTCCTGTGCCAGTTTCTCCAACTGGCGAAGCTTCCAACTTCATGGCAATCTCAAGAGATTCACTCTGGGATACAATCTTCTACTGCATCAAGGGAACATGAATATGTGGTAGCATCGCCACAATAAACCATTATTTATGTTGAACATCTGACATCTAGAAACTCACCTTAGCCATCAGAGTCTTAAATATTTGATTAAAGTCCCTAACAGACTTAATCGACAATTGCTTGATTTCCTTTAATTATGTGATACACTGCGAATCAGACTTAGGTTTCTTGAATTCTTCGATCAATCCAATTTGGATATGATCCAATGAACTCTGAGGAACCACAAAAAATTTCATATACCAGTCAAGAGCACGACCCATAAAGGTTATGATCATCTGAGCTCTCTTTATAACCTCATATTAGACTTGTCGTACTGTCTAAACAACTTCACACAGGAACCAATGTTGCTCAGGGTCTTCCAACCCGTTCCCATTGAATAAATGTAACTTTATGTCACTCCTCGATATTCTATTTACTTAGGGTATTGATGAATTTGAATTAAATGTTCCACTAGTAGGAACTCCTTGACTGCTATCTTGACTATTATTGTTACTATGATTTACAAAACCACAATTTAATACACTTGTAGGTCTTACCTTAGCTGCTGGAGATGTATGCGGGGTCGTGGGTATGTCGTAATCCTGGTCTGTATTTAGCGCTTCCTCTTGTTCTTCAGATATAAGCCGATATTCTTCCTCTTCGTTGCAAGGTTCTTCGTCAAGGTGTGGTTCCAAATCGTAGTCCCTTCTTCCGGTTGCACCACAACTCCCTCTTCTTGTCGCAGTCCTTCTTCTCTTCCTTGACCAAAATATTCTTCCACTCCTTAGGTGACCATCGTCTTTCTCATTCTCACTATCGACAGAGAACATATCGACTCATTCTGGTCCATCTTGTTTAATCCTTTCTTGCGACATCACCCAGGTCCTCTGTGCACAAATATTTACTCGTCGAACTCCATCCTCATGATCCATTTCTCATAGACCAACATCTTTATACACTTCTTAAATATTTCAAGTAACGACCTTGAGGTTCTTGTAAAAACTCTCTTTCAATATCATTGTATGATCTTATCGTATCAACTGCAATCTCAACAATATATCCCTCCAATATGCTATCAACCCAGAAGTTGAAAACCCTAGATATAGGATTACTGACTCTTTCCAATCGTTGGATTAGCTAAGGAGTCCACTTAGTGGGTTCTCCACCTTGAAATTCTTTCCTTTGAGTCACTAACTTCGACAACCATTCATGCAATAGAATGAGAAATTCACTAAAGAAAATTTCATGAATATTTGAGTAAATATGTCTTTCTAACCATTCTGTTGGATTAAATTGTGATCCTTCACTTTCTTTCCGTGCAAACTATCTTGCTCTGTAATCCACCCAATCTTGAATATTTGGTTTCGTCAAGTACAAAATATGTCCCCTTCATAATGATCTAGGTTATGGCAATGAAACCATTTGTTGGTGTCTTTTCCACTGACCCAGGTTCAAATTTCCCTATTTATCCAACAAAGCCCAAGATATCGGCCCTACAAAGCGTAACCCTATCGACAACACCTACAAAGGTGCAGTCTCACCCGATATATCTATGGGGACTGCAAGAACCAGGTTTCTGCAGTTATGGAATGGGATTTATTTATGACAACATCAAGAAACAACTTGATTGAAACGGAGGGATGGGTTATCATCGACACACACACAACAAGAAATAAGGTCAATCCTTCAACACATTCACAACATATAAGAATATACAAAACTGTCGCTGCATCCATGATATATAAAAAGACACATCTAAACCATAATTATTGTCGATATTCAAAATATAAGTGTTACAAACTCATAAAGATTCAAGCACAATGCATACATACATCAAGTACACATATATTTAACATGGAAACCCATACGAGAAAAAAACCACAAAAGCGGTCTTCATCTGGCATGAGTAATATTTGGAACACTTTTGGTTTGCGCACACAACTTGTAGAATTCTCTCATAATCTTCTTTACAATGAATGGGTTTTCTTTGTCTTTCTCATGCTCTCATGCTTTCTTTCTTCTCTTCTGTCGACCTCTTTTTCGATCTCATAAGGGTTTTACAATCAATGATCATCCGTCATGCATCAAGAGTCTGCATGAACTGTCGATATCCTCAATATTTTGTGATCATCTGCACACAACTTGGATCGATCCTATATATCTTTTTCAATTCTTATTTCAACCGTCAACTAGTACTCGACTGACAGTCAAATGGTTGCTCTAACTACCCCATTGAATCCCATTACATTAATAAAGGTGCCAATGGACCAACTTACAATCATGCCCATTCCCAAAGATAGACTATTAGTCTAACTTAAATCACTCTTACATTTGTTGTTGTCTAAAAACATGTCGAATTCCCAGATTCGACTTACTCTTCCTTTCCTCGTCATGGCCTTGCTAGCCTTGCGACCAGATTCTTCATTTTTCTGGCCAAACTTTGTATGCATTTTCCTAGGGCCAACATGCAACAACAACTTCGATCTCTAATTATTACTCAACAAAATGCTCACAATGATTTCTTCTCTTGTGATACAATGGCAGGGGTCACTTCCTGTTTATAAAATACATATGAGGGTTCCAGAAGGAACCAAAATACACTAGAAGGGTTTATAATTGTTTTCCTGAAGGGCTTCACCCCTAGGCAGGAGGGGCTTAGGTGACCCCCCCAACGCATATGAATCACATGAAGGGGGTATCGTGTACCATTATACATGAAAATGTCAGAGATATGGATATTGACTCCAACTCCTAACGATTTCTTGGGTTGCTTAAAAAAATGTAAGGAATCCCTTCTTTTCTTGTTTCCTTTATGAAATTAAATGCTTTGTTTTAGAAACCAATACCATATTCAACAAGGTGGATCGTTGATAGTGCACAAAATATGTTGCCATGTCCTATCATTTGATTCATATTTTTTACTTTCCTTGTGCTCATCACTTCCTTTATCAACTGCATTAGCTAAACATGTTTCACAATAACAAGCATGTTAATGCAATAGTTTGTTAGGCCTTTGCTTGCAAGGCAATGATTTTATATCCCATGATTCATCTATGTATTTTAAACCTAAGAATTTATAGTTTCAATGTCTCATGTACACAATGCATTAACACTTATAAACATTCATTCATTTATCATAAACAAACAAGCAAAGAAAAACATCACAATAAATTTATTAAAACACAAATAAAGGCATCAAGTTATATCTTCATGAGAAAGAGGGCTTGAATTCATCATAACATAAAGGCACAAAGAAGTCAAAGAGGACTCATCAATGCAAGATTTGAATAAATATAAGGCAATGGGGTAAGTCATCAAGCAATTGATTAATCATAAGCATTCAAGCACATTTTAAGGAATGTAGACATGTAAGATGATCAAAGAAACACAATTCATCTGGAAGAGCCAATTGACCTAAAAGATTCAATCACAAAGAAAATAAGATATGGCATGTGAAACTTAAGTCCTTATGTCCTAGGGTTTGTTGAGGGAAACAAATTCATCTGAGGGGTCCACCTTGTCATAACACCCATATTTAAATGCTTTCCAAATTGATTCAATTCCCTACCTAATTTTAGAATCGATCAAAAAACCACCCAAAATACAAAAAAAATAAAGAAAATTAAGAAAAGGGGGACGTGGCTATCTCAAGTGGTTGAGTGCTATAAGTTGTGAGCATAAGGTCTTGGGGTCAAATCCTAGGGTGGCTATACATTGTTATATAAGGGCCTCACTTAATGTCCCCATCGGGTTAGCTCCGTAATAAGAGCGAACGGGGTGAGGCCCCTTTGGGTGCCCCCCTGTGATTTCTTCCTGTGGACGTAGCAACCTCACTGAGGGGTTTGTGAACCACATTTGAAAAAAGAAGATGAAATCTTCTAATGACCATAGATATTTAACCATGAGTTACTTCTTCATGAGTTTGGGAAACCATCAATGCCATCTTTGATTGAAGAATTTGTAATGAGTCACCCTCTCGTTTTCTTTTATCAGGTATTATTGGTACTTGAGTCATACTCACACCATCATTCTAACTTAGTATCCATGGTATTTTGTACCTCCTCAACATCACTCCCCCTCATGTTTCCCTTTTGACTTTGGTAGAGTCATCATGTTATGGTTTTTGGTCGCTTCCCATGCCAATTTCCATCTAAGCTTCATTTAAGGGATGTCCTATGTCACATACTCATATCTGGATCTTCCATTTGCATCAAGTCCAAGTAGTCATCACCTATCTATGCACTTCTTATTTTATGTTGGTTTTATGGACTCGTCATTGCCATTTCTCCAATGGATTTTCCCTTATTGACCATGATCCATCTTGCTACATGAGTATGATTTATATGATTACTACATTGTTTACCATTCCCATTTTTAGTAGTTTACCTCACATACAAAAATGGATTCCCACCATTGATCTTTCACTAAATGGTTCTTACTAATGTTAGAATTCAACACCATCATTCCCATTGTGTAGGTTTGTACTAGTACCTTGGTAACCATGTTCATAATTGGTGGGATACCTTGCATTTGGAAATTATCTCCCTCATTGATTACTGACCATATGGTTTCTCCTATGCTAAACTACAACTCATTATCACACCGTAGTATTTGTACTTCGTGATGTTAGTGTTCCAAGGTCTAGTTGAATACCATGGAGATGTATGGATCCTTTTCAACGATATTGTGAGACTGCATCTTAACCCTTCATTCATTATGGACTTTTTTTCTATAGTCCCCCACCCCAACTAGGAAATATTGTCATGATGCATTTACAAATGCCTCATGACTTGGATTCATTTGTACCATTTTACATATCCATGGTTTCATATTATATTGGACTTGACTATTACTGAAGCACCAAGAGTACCCACCTCATTTTGAGATATAAATCTTATAACCTATTATAGGTTTTATAGGTAGTCTTGTTTCTCTCTTAAGTAGAGGTTCTCTTAATTTCACTTTCTCTTGCTACCCTAACCTCACATCTCAAGGGAGTTTTGTTAACACACCACTTTCATCATCTTGTGACACTTTCCAAACCATTCCCAATACATCTTTTGATCTCAAGAACCTCACTTATGTTAGAATATAAGATTTATACATCGTAATAAAAGTCACTTTATGACTTAGTTATATTTTTTGTACTTTTTGTGTAAAGCAAGTATATCCCATATTCATAACTAGAAATGCCTTTCTCTATGGGTAACTATATATAAATAGGTGAACTCTTATGTAATAGTTGCATATGTTACCCATAATATCATATTTTGTTATTGTGTGCTCTTTGTCTTTATAAAAAAATAATACTGATAGTGAATATTATGGGAGAGATCTTGTAAATCTTCCTACCTAACAAAACAATAAAAAAGTAAAAATTTAATTATCCGTAAAAAAATATGTGGGTCAAGAAAAAAACACAAAATTGAATTATTAGCAAAAGAATGTTGGCCTTGCAAATGGTTTTACATGGTTTTAAAACCATGTGCAAGGCATTCTAAACAACCCATGGTTTTATTGTACATGGTTTAGGAGGGCCTTGCAAATGATTTTAAAACCATGTGCAAGGCCTCCTAAACATCCCATGATTGTAGGAGGGCCTTGCATATGGTTTTAAGGCCTCCTAAACATCCCATGATTGTAGGAGGGCCTTGCATATGGTTGTAAAACCATGCGTGGGGAAATGATGCAATGTTCGTTCCTAACAAAATAAAAAATAATAAAAAATATTATAGTCGGCCATAAATAATATTAAATATTAATAATAAAAAAATTATATGTGGACCTTAAATAAAAAGATGTTGAATAAAATCAATGGATACCTAAGAAGAGGTTTGCACCGGGAGAAATTTGATCCATCTCGGCACTTGATAGAGCCTAGAATTTGGATCTATGCTGGTTTAGATTTATGGTATCAAATTTAAATGATTTTGATGATTTTGATTTGAAGATTCATAAAAAAAGACTAGTTTCTCACAAAATGTCTTCAAAAGATTTGGCTCTCTTCAATTCATCATCACTATTAATTCTGTAAGAATTCCTTCTCAGCATTTCATGCAGCATTTCTATTATAAATTTGAGTTTTCGGTTCAAGCAAAAGAGAGCTTTTTTATCTAATTCTCATGTGCCTTGTGGACGACTGTAATGTTTTTTTTTCATCGAAAAAACCGTATTTTTATACACAATGAACCAAAAAAAAATACATACAACAAGTGCACAAAACTGAGGATCCAAAAACCAGCTCCCCAGTGACCCAAAAACACAACACAATTGCTCCCATAGTGCTGTAAAAACACACATCAGCACAGATTTAAAAACCCACAGTTCCCAAAATGTGCCCATACAAGCAACAGCATTAAGTAAAAAAACTTCAAGAAACCGCCATGTTTTACCTCAGCCATGTTCACTGCATCAAAGATTAGAGGTGTCGACGCCCTTCTATACACCGAAGACTGTGCATGAAATAGTCTTACCAGGATGCACGCCATGTTCATCGCAACGCAAACAGCATAAAAATATTCTAAATCAGATATGGCCAACGCCCTTCTGTCTGCCGAAGACTGATCATGAAATTTCTCTATATAGAAAAAGTTTTCAGGCAAACATAATCCATCCTTTGACAGTTGGTCCCCTTCACCGTTTTATTCTCCCCAAGAAAATGAAAAGGCAGGGCCACCTGTTTCAGCTGATGAGCCAGGGAGAAGAGGTCGAGATTATGAATTTGTGACCTTCCTCTCATCTGGCTGATTGTGAGGAGAGAATTTCCAAAAATATATTAATATCAAGTGCAAATTTCCTGGGATAGAAGACGGCATAGAGCTCCCCAACGTTATTAGTTCGTTTACCCAAATTAGCTTTAAAAGCGTGCACTAGCAGAGAGATGAAGAACAAATCCCAAGTCCACAGGCTGCCCAGGAACCATTAAAATAGGCCAAGGAATCGAATAATCAATGTGAGGCTCTTCGGATTTTCTTTTGTGGAAGCAGATACAGAAATGAGAAAGAGGAAGAGAATTGATGTTCTGCTAGGTCACAAGTTATTGGTATATTTGGCTTGTATCTCGTTGGATATACTTTTTGACAAGTTATTGATATATTTAGCTTGCATATCATTGGATATATTCTTAAAAGGTTGCTAAAATTGCTGTTCAATCCAGATCTCTATAACAATTTAATATGAGAAGACAATTTTCCTTAAAGCCTTTTCGATCGGAGGCCTAAGAGTTTAGTCCCTCCTATCAAACCAGCCGCAGAAACAGGAATCCAACGAATTACCTGACCAGAGAGACCTGTGATCAAGGACATTTTCCAGTAAACCCCAAACCTTCAGCGATTAAGTACAGTGTCTGAGTGGAGAAACATATGTTCATTGCTCTCACCATTACTTTTACACAGCATACACACACCCGGCCCCATCTTGCCTCGCCTCTGCAGTTGGTCCCAGGTCAACACCTTTCCTGAAAGGTGCCAACGACATTAATAGTTTTGTCTTCGTGGGAATCTTCACTTGCCAGAGTTTATACCACCACCAAACCGGATCAGCTACTTGCGGAAATAATGTGAGATAACCCAACTTACCAGAATAATACCGCCCTCCAACCGGGTTATAGGCCCATAAAAGTGAATCCTCATCATCGGCCAGCCGAGTATTAGACCTATGTAATTCAATAAGGAAGCATTCCCACGCTGGCACCCATTGAGGGTCGAAGCAAAGTTCAGCAGCAGACAGCCACCCTTGACTCCAGAGAGTAGTAGTGTAGTGATTAACCACCTGATAGAGCAAAGCTTTGCTTGTGTCCCGCAAATGATTTAAGATACCGTCGGGAAGAAACACACCTTTGGTTGCATTCGATCTGACGTAGAGTAGGAATTCGAAATCGAAACAGCTTGTCAAGTTGGACTGTTTTGACAACCTGTAACTCATTTTGACAAAATCATAACAGTTTTTTAGTTTTTTTAATCATATTTAACTTACAAATAATCTCATGATCAATTTTGCCCTCAAATTCCTACCCTGATCGGACTCCACCCACCTCTTATTGCATCAGGAAGAAAAATACCTCTTGTTACACACGGTTCATGGCATCGTACCGCACATAAACATTCATACCGTTCCCCTATATTCCAAGCTAAGAAAACTCCCAAGGTATGAAAGGCACAGCACATTGCCCTTCCATTTGTCAAGACACATTTTGGTTACACTTCCTTTCTCTTAGAATCCAATCCAAGAGTGACCTGCATTTAATGTCTTCCAAAGTTCCTCCTTAGCAATCACATTCAACAAAGATTTTGCTACCAAGAATAACCCAAATAGATGGATATGCTTTAAATCCCACTTGACCATCCTTTTCAGAATTGCCAAACATATTTCCATTGGACCCATGCATACCCTTATACCCTTGGTTGCCCTAACATAGGTAATTGAAACAATTTCCTAAGCTTCTTTAGAATCCCTTTCGAGATACGCACCAAGGTGTATTAGTATACACTTGCCACCACAAGACAACCATCTATTGCACTAATGTGAGATTATGAGTTCCATTTTGTTGATCAACCATAACCAATTGCGCTTGCGGTATCTATTGGGCTTAAGTTTAAACCCTAGATACTTAATTCCATCACCAAACCCCTGTCTTTGGAAAGGGAAAAGCCCATTAAATAGAGCTATTTGATCAACATAGAGATTAGAAGTATGCATAGCATACTTCCTCTCATTTACTTCCATCCTAGTGGCCCAACCATAAAGCTGGAGAATGCTTTTAATGATAAGCCTATCTCTACCTAAGTTGGAATAGAGGAGAACAACATCTACAAAGAATAGATGAGAGAGGATCAAGTCCCCCTATCCTAATTCCAATTAACGAGCAAGAGGCTCTTGCATCTAGAATTGCCCTACTAAGACCTTCAATGACCAAAATAAAGAGGTATAGGGACAAATGACAAACCTGCCTCAGTACTCTGGACGCCTTAAAAAAAGAAGCAATAGAACCATTGATCAAAACAATAATTAGAAGAAGATATAAATCCCATAATCTAATGAACCAAAGACAGAGTGAAGCCCAAATGAATAAGCAAAAGATGTAGGTATAGCCAACAGACACGACCATATGTCTTGGAAAGGTCAATCTTCACCACAGTTGTGCAAGAAATGCCCTAGTTTTAATGTGTGAAGATTTTCCTATGCATATCCAATTGATTCGTTGATTTGCCTTCTAGCCAAAAAACCAAATTGCTCATAAAAAATATACTTAGAGGGAATAGGCTTCATCTGGACAACCACAATTTTTTATAGAATCTTATAAAGACAATTACATAGGGAGATAGGTTGAAACTCCACAAAGGATCCAAGGCAATCAACCTTTGAATTTGACGTGAAAAACGTGGCCTTTATTGTCACTGCCACAACACGCACCCACTTTTGATGTGGTCTATCGGGACGTGCAACACCGCCTGAAATCCTCCCGAGGGCTTTGCTAACTCGGGCACACTCCAGAGGACTACGCCTAAACCAACCTTGCGGATCACTTAAACAATTTATCTCTTTAATCAAGTTCACTTATTAAACATGTATGATCTACAACATTCCACATTTAGTCATTTTACACATGTATCAAGTTAACAAGTAAACAAAAGAGACACAAGTATGATGGGTGGGGTGGCCCAACAAACCAACCCTGTTATGTTTATACAAAGAAAGAGTATAAGATACAAATATGGAGTTTCCCAACATGGAAGAGCTCTTGCGAAGGCCTAACAAGCATAACGCAAGTTTGTTACAAGAGATAAACCCAAAAACCAAAATCCATTGCCCAACTGCACAAAGCGTGCTACTGCGGCCTGCCAGTTGCCTGTGGATGACTTCAGAACTGTGTTGCCCCAACCATGGTCTCTCTCCTTGTGCGACTTCCTTGCTTCTCTTATGGTTTGCCTCAGACTCCTTGTCTTCTTGGCCGAGCTGCAGACCTCTTGTCTACTTGTTACCAAGGTCTTGCTTGCCCCTTATGCTTTTTTTATTCTTGGTTTGCCTCCACATATATAGTCGCAAGTGTGGGCAGGTGTGACCCAAGAATGGTCCCACCACCTTTCTTTGGGTGCACGTAAACAACACGACCATCCTCAATGTTAACAAACGTCCATGCTTGTTTAAGTGTGACCAAACTGACGCCCATTCGATGTGTGCCCTTGTGCCAAGGTCCTGCCAAATGGTCCATTTGCCGTGGGCTCTCATCGCGTCTTCCACGGGTGTATGTGGGTGCTTGATCCAAGTTTACGCAAATCCAAACGTTGTTGCAATGTGATGTCCACTTAACCCACAAAGCTCCCAGACCCTGTCCCATAGTACTTTGCTTCTTGCTGATGCTTCCCACGCTGCCGTCATGCTTCACCAAGATCCCAAGTGTCGAGCGCCCATGCTACTGAGTGCTACGAGCGTCCATGTCCGAGATACTTCTAAGTGAAGACTTAGGCATGTGGGATTGCCAAGCTCCGTCACCGTGGGTGCTTGCCATATCATTGACGTGTCCCAATGTGCTTCCACACTTCGACTGTTGAACGACTCAACTGTGTCGACGAGCTCCTTGGTGGATGATGTGCTCCGGCTTCCCATGCCGCGGGTGACTTCACTACTGATGGTTTTCCACAAAGTGTCCCACCTTCCTCTGGCTCGATGATTCCCAAGCCATGTTACTTGGGTGTGAGGGGTGCGACAAGGTTCCCATCGCACTAAGGCTGTGACATCCTCGCCCACTCAAGTTTGTTGTTGTCTCAACAACGTCTCCAAATGACAACTGCCCTTGGAAACTGCTGCAACCACAACCATATGCTACTGCCAATGAGACTCTTGAATAATTCCCTTTGTTAAGGTGTCATGCATGCTACCTTATGCAACATCCACTACTTTGCCAACCCATCCATGCTTCCATCCGCTATGCACTCCCAAGAGCTGAACTAGTCGAGGGATAGACCAACCATCCGCCCAACTCGAAGGAACAAACTTCACCGCTTTCTAGCGCTTTTCCTTCTGCGCTTTAGTGGCCTCACATCCTCTATCGAACGTAGGAAAATACTTTTCCTTTGCCATACTTGTGCCAAACTGCCACTCTACAATTCCACTATTGAAACCTCTCTGTGTTCCATCTTTGCATGCTTCCACATGCTCTTTGGCTGAATTTGTCTAAGGAAACCTCCTGCGAGGTGCCTATGGATTCACTGCCTTCTCCATGGGCAGAGATACAAGATGCTCGTCCTTCATCTTGGATTAAAAGAGAAGTGACGTTACTAACTGTCACGTCCAACTGCGCCGATGGTAAGCCTCATCTCCCTCTCGAGTGTCGCTTAAGCTTCAAACGAAGCTTCATCCAACTCTTCGAACTGAGACTATGTTAGTAACTTGTATGCTACATGGTTCATGCGGATGTCCTTTCCTCCCACTACTGCATTTGTCCAAGAGTTTGGCATGTCAATTGCTTCGGAAGTTTCCCTCTCCGCAAGCTCTTGCCTCTTATTAGCCCTTTGTCGTGCTTCTCCAACAAAGAGTGGTTGAACCTTGCCGTAATCCTTTCCTTCGTTCAACAAGCTCTTTGCTCTAAATTCCTATTCCTTCCGCGCTTCGTTCCCTTGAGGACTCGCTTCAAGCTTGCGTAGAGTCACAACCAACTCCCTTGATCTATACTCTACGTTTTTTAAAATCACATGCTTTACTCCGTCTTCCAAAGTTACTCTATTCTCTGGGCTAAGTATCATGACTCCTTCGATCGGATGTTCACCGCCATGTTCTGTGTCGAAGGTGCTTCCTTAACCTTGACATCCCTGGCCACTTCGACTTAAATTTCTACCAATTGAAAATTTTGTTGAGCATCCCTTTCATTGTTCTACTCATTTCCTAGACTTTGCATGCCTTGGTTGTTTTGGTCTCCAAGCTTCTAAGTAGGCTCTTGGAGTGTGTCTTCCAAAATGGCCAAGTTCTTAATTGAATCCACAACCAAACTTGCCAAAGCCTCCAATATTTCCAACTTATTAGCCATCCAAAGCACTCGTTTTTCCAGGTTGGAAACTTTCCTTCCTGAGTTGTTGGTTTCCTGTTGTGCACCTAGAACTTGTGGTGATCTTCTGACTGGGCTTCATTCGTTCGTAGGATCCCTTGTGGTCTCATCTTTTTTCACAGACGCATACACGGGTGATTTCTTTGACTTCCGCCTCATCTTAGCCATCTCCAAAGTATTTTTTCTTTGCAAGAACTCTATGATCATTTTTCCACATTCTCATAATATCTTGTGGCTTCACAAACCACTGCTGCAACCATTCTTGGCGTCCTTCCAGTCTTGCTACAAAGTGCTTTCGAAGCTTCTTGGATTGCCAAACCGCGGGTGGATTCTGCACCTTCCTTTGCAGCTCATTTCAACCCCTTTGAACTTGACATTGTTTGTATGTTGGCTGACTTCATGTCCCAACTTGTCGTCAAATTTATGCTTCTCTCCGCAACTTCACTTGAAGGAGTTTGTGTATGAGTTTCACCCATTGTCACAACATATTAGCTTGCCGACCAAGCCTTCATCATGCAAATCTCCAAGAAGCGCTTGCTTTCGCAAGGAACCTCACCAAAATCCCCACTTCCTTTGACTTTTGGTTCTGTCATGGACATGGTCTCTTCCACATAAACCATCGTTTCATCAACATACTTGTTTCGGTTTTCCTCTTGTATATGCAAATCCATCTATTCAGTTGACTTCGCATGGACTTGGAGCGACTGCTGTCACGTCCCCTCCCGTCCACTAGAGAGAGAACGCAACCATTGCTGCTACCTAATTGATGCAGGAGCATCCAGCTCAAAGTTCATTGAACTCTGTATGTCATTTGATGGATTCCTGATTTTTGCAGAAATCTATAGAGACATGAATTCATCTTGTGTTCACTCTATTCAAGTCTGCGGATAAATTCTCCAAATTCCCAACAATAGAGAAATTGATCCTGTCAGTGAACAATTTGACAATATATGAATAAAGATCTCATAGGAGATCGAACAACGGAGAAAGATCGCGATGGAAATCGACGGTCACCATCTGATCCGCATTTGGAGATAGATCAACGGTTGAGAATCAACCCGCAAGAATCAACAGTGCGGAAAGCTTGAGTTTGCAGAATCGACGAAATATGGAAATTGCGATCCCGCATGCGGAATAGACCATTGCGGAAATGAAAGTTGCGGAAGGAAATGCGTGGGGAACATAATTTACAGAAGGACGTTTCTGCATCCCGCAAGTTGCGGAAGGAAATTCAACCTGTTAACAGAATTCTTGGGCAGATCTAGTCATTCAGGCCATCACCAATCCGATAATCTAAGCCCCATAACTTAAAAAGATGCACTTTGAAAGAAGCTCATCCTGCAACCAGCTATGTCACTACAATGTTCCACAAAACCATAGGCCAGTGTGCTCATCAATCTCTCAGCAACACTGCCACCCCCGAGCTGGGCATGATTCTCACAAGGAATAAGGGAACAATAGCAGACTCACACATAGCCAAGGATACAACAAAAACTCAGCCAAGCCAACATAGTTGGGTTTATCAGGTTGTCCAACCAAGGATTACACACAAGGCCAAGTGCACAACAAGACACAGCCAAGCCAAGATCCAATTGGGTTAACAGGCTACCATCCAAGCCAATCCCCCTTGGGTTAACAAGCTGCTAAGGCAGTGGAAAGGTATAAAGGTTAAGCTAGTGGTCCATTCAAGATCTAGGGACACCTACACAAGATCTATCTGGCCTGGTATCCACAATAACTGCACCCCAACACAAGGAAGCATCCCCTTCTCTGCTCCATAGTCCCTCGGGCTATGCCTTCCCTTCTAATGCTCTTCATGGCCGTGCAGTGGGGATTTACCCACCACTCTTATATTTTCATGAGGTTCCTCTTTGCACTAGGTTAACAAGCCCATTCCTCTTCTTTTCCACCCCTAAGTCTTGCATATAAATCAGACCCAAACCAAGGTGCACATCACAACAACCACAAGGTAAAACACAATAAACATGCTTCACTCACTCTGTAACAGAGGAGACCACTGCAGAAACACCTTCCACAACTTAGGTAAATTAGACCACCATTAAGAGCGATGAACTGATGCTCAACGACACTGGGGGAAAACTCGGAGGAGCACTCTTTCATAAAATCGAGTGATCTCCACCGCCCAATTGCTCAACAAAACAACAAATCACTCAGCCTGTGAGGTTCATGACTATTGGATAAGGGTAAATGGTTTAGAATAAATAACACAGAGCAAAGACACGGTTTTGCTTGCAGGTTTGGATGAACCATGATGATGAGCATACTCCCCGCATAGTGAATGAAGGATGGATGATAAAAAACATCCCGCAACTCCCCCAAAACGTGAGGGAAGATGAAAATGTGAATGCCTGAGGGAATGGGCATACGTTTTTGGGTGTTTTCTTGTCCATGAAGTCAAAACATGTTTTTCAAGAATGGTGCTCTCCCTAATTCGATTTTTTTCCATACTCTTCCCATTCCCATGCAATAACTACCTCAACCAAATTCTAGACGTCTGGGAACAAAAGGGAAAAAGGGTGTATGACAACTTAGTACGTTTTCCCCCTTAGACATTAGCTTATCCCCGTTGGCTCAAGGGTTTGAATACCCCCCCGCCCTATTCCTTATGAAATCACGTCCCCATCTCTTTAACATTGCAGTGCATAGCTAGTTGTGGTATTTTTATTAATTTGCATTTTACATGATGTCTCAAACATATTGTTCCTTGCTAGAACATAAACCATCGACATTGATTTTAATCCCCGAAACATAAAACACTAAACCCATGGTGGGGCCTTTTCCTTGAGCTCCACAACATGATTTAATACAATATTTACATCATATGCAATTCAATACCACGGGGTCAAAACCGGGGTGTTACAACTGTGTCATCTCATGTTGGTGCTCCTCCCATTCCTTATTCGCTGCGTCTCTATTGCCTTCCCATGACTCTTTCTTGACTGTTGCCACATGTTGTGACCGTCAATCCCACATCCACAAAGATTTTCAAACCCTTTGAGTTGTGCACACTTCAATTGAAGTATGCCGATTCATGGATCTGTGCTCTTCCTGGGCACATTTTCGTGCTTCCGCCGCAGGATGTCACTTAATTATGAACTGATGGTTGTGACGTGTCTACTTGACACATGCTCCTTTCTAACTTCGACATCAACTTGAATCCTACAAAGTTCCGCACTTCGGTGTCTCTGCTATCCTTCTCCAACTAACCTTGGTTCTTGTTGAGCTACTATCTCCATCTGTTGAATGTCTTTTTCACGACACCCTACAGTGGCTTACCAAGCTACCTATGGATGTTCCATCCACACACTTTATCTCCGTCTGACTTTGTTGTCGCTAAAAGCACGTGATTCTTTTGTCGGAACCACACACAAGCTTTTGCAGTCTGTTGTTTCATTGATCCACCTAAGAAGTGGCAAGAGTTCCGCAAAACTATGGATTCGACTCTGCCATGAACCTCTTCGGTACTTCACTTCAAATCTTCCACTGTAATGGGCTTCGACGGGCTTTCCCGAGCTTTCCAACCTCCTTCACGGACTGCAACGAGATTCCACGAGCTCTCCCAGGATCTGACGGGATTCAAGAAGCTTTGTTAAACTTGTGAGCTTTCGTCCAACTTCCATGAAATTTCGTCGAGCTTCCTCTCGACTTCTGCGAGCTCAACTAGATTCCTTGACACACTTCAGCTCTGCAACAACCTTAGCGTCTGAACCTCCGGCTCTTTTATCTTCAGCTTCAAGCGTAACACTTATCTAATACCATCTGCCATAGCCACAACACACACCAAATTTTTCTGTGGTCTTTCGGACGTGCATTACTGCCTAGAAGCCTCCCAAGGGCTTGGCCAACTCAGGCACACTCCAACAGACTATGCCTAAACAAACCTTGCATATCACTTAAATACTTTTCTTTTTACTCATTTTCACGTATTAAACATATATGATATACAACATTCCACACTAGTCATTTTACACATGTATCCAATTAACATGTAAACACAAAATGACACAAGAATGATGGGTGGGGTGGCCTAATAAACCAACCCCGTTATGTTTATACAGAAGAAAGAGTACAAGATACAAAGACGGAGTTGGCCAACCTGGTAGAGCTCCTATGAAGGTGTAACGAGCACAACACAAGTCTGTTATAAGAGACAAACCCAAAAGCTGAAATTTATTACCAGTTGCATAGAGCCTACTACTGCAACCTGGAAGCTTCCTGCAGATGACTTCAGAACTGTGTTGCCCCAGTCGTGGTCTCTCTCCTTGTTCAACTTCATTTCATCTCTTTTGGTTTTCCTCAAACTCCTTAACTTCTATGCCGCATTGCAGATCTCTTCTCTCCTTGTTTCCAATATCTTGCTTTCCCCTTATGCTTCTTCATTTTTTTCCTGGTTTGCTTCTACATATATATAGATGCAAGAGTGGGAAGGTGTGACCGAAGAATGGTCATGTCCCCTTGCTTTTGGCACACATAAAATGCACGACCATTCGCAATGTTAACCAATTCCCATGCTTGTATAAGTGCGATCAAATCGATTCCCATCCCATTTGCACCATTTTTCCAAGGTCTTGCCAAATGGTCTGTTTGTCGTGGGATCTTGATGCTTCTTCCATGGGTGTATGTGGGTGCTTGGTGTCAGTCTGCCCAACTCTCAATGTTGTTGCACAATGATGTCCACTAAGCAAGTAGAGCTCCCATGCCCCATCCCACACTACTTTGTTTCTTGCCAATGCTTCCCATGCTGTCGTCATGCTTCACCAAGCTCGCAAGTGTCGAGTTCCCATGCTGCTGAGCATTGCGAGTGTCCACGTCTGAGATTCTTCCAAGTGAATACTTGGGTGTGTATGCTTGTCAAGATCTATCGCCGTATGTACATGCCCCATCCTTGACGCGTCTCAATGTGCTTTCATATTGCCGTTGAACGGCTCAACTGTGTCGACGAGCTCCTCGATGGATGATGTGCCTTGGATTGCCATGCCACCAGTGACATCGCTACTTATTGTTTTCCATAAAGTTGACCAATACTTAGGAATCTTGGCTAAGTGTCCCACCTTCCTGTGGCCCGATGATTCCCAATCCATGCTAGTTGGGCATGAGGGGCGCGACAAGGTTCCCATCGCACTAAGGTCGTGACATCCTCCCCCACTCAAGTTTGTTGTCGTCTCGACAATGTCTCCAAATGGCCACTTCCCTTAGAAACTGTTGCAACTACAACCGTATGCTACTGCCAATGAGACTCTTGAAGAGTTCCCTTTGTTTAGGTGTCATGCCTGCTACCTTATGCAACATCCAGTACTCTTCCAACCCATCCATACTTCCATCTGCTATGCACTCCCAAGAGTTGAACTGGTCGGGGGCCAGACCAACCATCCGCCCTACTCCAAGGAACGAACTTCAACACTTTTGAACTTATTTTCCTTAGGAAAAGACTTTGCCTTTTCCATACTTGTGCCAAAGTTCCTGTCTACAATTCTTGATCCGGGTGCCCAGGCGCATGTTGTAGGACAACACTTTGATTGAATGAATCGAGCACTGTTATGGAGGAAGCATATCAGAATAAGAGAAGTAGGAAATACACTGCACATACATAAAGTAAACACAAACAAAATGCAAGGATTCAAACCAAACTATGCTCTTTGATTACTACTCTATTACTTGCTTGTATTTTACAACAACGTACATGCTTATATAGGATGTTGAGACACTTGGGTGACTACCTGTTACGTTTAGTTACAAAGAATTTAGAATGATTCAGAAGTTCAGCCATTAAAGACGATTGGAAGAGAAAGAGACAATCTGTTGTAGTCGTGTCGAGAGGCTGGAGTCGACGATGCATGTTGAGATGCAAAACCTTTCAAGCTTGTGTCGAGGTTCAGACTAGTCGAAGTTGATGTTGAACCTGTTGAATTTGAAAACATGCCAATTGTTGGGTGGATCATTCATCCTTCCTTAAGAAACAATGGTCCCCATTGTTTTCTCATTCATGTGAGGAAACTTGTTAGTGAGTTTAGTAGTAGAGTACCACTTTCCTTGGGCTGGGATCTATCTAGATTTAGCCACTTGAAACAAGGGAATGGAGTTCATCCTTGTATGGTGTATGCATTATCCCACAATGGTGTCACAAGAAACAGGCTCCTGAACGCCTTGATGGATGTCTTCGGAATCTGTTGTCTGCAAGTCATTTTGTTCCAACAAAGGTGCATGGCATGGTCTAAGTAGATCCACATTGAACACTGGATGCAGACCTAAGCATGAAGGAACATCGAGCTAAACATTGTTTTCTCTAATTTGCTTGAGGATACTGTACGGACCATATCGCAAAGATTTCAAATTTTTGTATTGGCTAGTGAAGTGATCCTTCTTTAGATATAGCCAGACCTGATCCCCAATTTGGAATGAATGAGGAGTACAATGCTGATCATGTTGGGAATTAGCTTTTGCATTTGCTCGCTGCGACATTCCTTGTGCTTGATTCTGGATGTTGTATATTTGTTCTCGAAACTTCAATGCTTTTTCAACTTCTCATCCATCGAAGTCGGTGTCATTCGACTGTGTCGATGAACTGATCAAGTCGATTGGCATTGAGGGTTGAAATCCATAATAGATATAGAATGGAATCTTTCTTGTAGATTTGTGCTGAGCACAATTGTAGCTGTGTTTTATGTATGGAAGAATTTCATCCCATGTCCAACAATGCTTGTGGTTGTACATGCGAAGCAGTTGTACCACCAAGCGATTCACAACTTCTGTTTTTTCGTTTGTTTGAGGATGGAAAGTTGTCAACAAAGAAATTATCGTGTCGAGTTGTTGACATATATTCTTCCAAAATATGTTGACAAATATGGCATCTCCATCGGAAATAATGGTTGTCAGAAGGCCATAGTGTTTCCAAACATGTTTGAAGAAGAGCTGAGCATTCTATTGTGTTGTCATAGTTTTCTTGCATGGTATGAGGATAGCAGTCTTGGAAAATATTTCGACTACTACTAAGATTGCATCATGTTGATGTTTGGTAGTAGGATATCCCATTAGATAGTCCATAGAAATAGATTCCCATGGTCGACTAGGAACTGACAAAGGCATATAAAGTCCTTTTTCGTTGATTCAACGGTTTAGCAATGACACAAACCATACTCAATTGAATGTTCCTGTTGATGTCAGATTTAAGTAAAGGCCAGTAACAATACTTCTAGAGGATAACAAGAGTCTTTGGTACTCCAAAATTTCTTGCAGTCTTGCTGTAGTGTGCGTCCCAAATGAGTTGCTATGGATGCTCACCAGTCGGCACATAAATCTTTCCAAGCTTGTGTAACAAGGTGTCTTTCACGAAGTAGTTGGTAGTAGAAAGCGTGTCGGTTTGTAGCTGTCGATAAATTGCGGAGAAGTCGTAGTCTCCTTCTTTCTATTTTGGTAGTAGAAAGTGTGTCGGTGTCATAACCTTGCATACTCATCAGTGTGAAAAGTAGAGTAATGGGTGGTTGACTGAGACAGTTGGTGATGGCATTGGATTTACCTTTCGATACTTAATTACCAACTGAAATTTTTGTAGGTAATTAATCCACTTGAGTTGTCGAGTTGTTTTTAGTTTCGATTGGGACGAGGTGAACTATAAGGGATTGTGGCCTGTGAGGATGATCGTTTCCTTCCGAAGGATGTAATGTCTCCATTTATTAAGGGTTTGCACAATGGCATACAATTCATTTTCATACATTGAATACCTTCTAACAGTGTCATTGAAAGTTTCAAAATGAAAAGCGATTGGGTGACCAGACTGAGTGATCACTGCTCCTAAAGCATAGTCCGATGCGTCTGTCTCAATCTCAAAACGGTGATGCAAATCAGGTAACACAAGTGTTGGTGCAGTACAAAGTTTGTTTTTGAGTTTCTCAAAAGCATGTTGTTGTGTCAGTGTCCATTTGAAGATAATTTTCCCATTTCCCTTAGTCAACTTATTCAAAGGCCAAACTATGTGACTGAAGTTGTGTATGAACCGTCGATAAAACTTCACCAAACCAAAAAAATTTCTTAGTTCATGAATGTTTTAAGGAATGGTCCAATCTTTGAGGATATGTACTTTTTGTGGGTGGACATGAATGCTTGCAGAGTCAATTACATACCCCAATATTTGATGTTGTCCATCACAAATGAGCATTTGTCCATGTTCATATATAGTCGATGTTGCTGGAGAGTGTCGAAGACTTGTCGAAGCTATTTGACATGTTCTTCTCATGATCGATTGAAAATGAAGATATCGTTGAGATAGACAATGACACACTTGTCGATGAAAGGTCGTAGAAGGTCATCCATATATCTGATCATGAAGGTCGCATGTGCATTGGTTAAACCGAAAGACATGAATAACCATTCAAACAATTCTTCCTTGGTTTTGAAAGCAATTTTCCATACATCGGTGGACTTGATTGGAATTTGATGATATCCTGACTTGAGGTCAATGTCACGTCCCCACCCTTCTACCAGAGAGAGGACGTGACTATGTTGCTATCAATCAGGGAAATCTAAGCCCCATAACGTAATATACAATGCACTGAAATTAAAAACATACACAGATTGTAAAACATGCAATATACAACGAAATCATTTACATATCGTTCAAGCATTCATCTTGATCACATTTCATAAAATAAACAAATACAATTGCAGAGATAAAATAAACAAGAATACTTATCTTGAAAGAAGCTTGTCCCGCAACCAGCTATATCACTGCAACATTCCACCCAACCATAGGCCAGTGTGCTCATCAATCTCTCAGCAGCACTGCCACCCTTGAGCTGGGCATGAGTCCCACAAGGAATAAGGAACACCAGTAGGTTCACACATAGCCAAGGATACAACAAAATTAAGCCAAGCCGACACAATTGGGTTTATCAGGCTGTAAAGGAGCTGGAGAGGTTGACTGTTAAGCTAGTGAGCTCAACCACCGAGCTATGGACACCTGCACTAGATTTATCCCAGCTTCTAGAACATCTACACACCCAACATAAGGAAGCATCCCCTTCTTTGCTACACAGTCCCTCAGGCTCTGCCTTCCCTTCCAGTGCTATTTAGAGTATGCAAAGAAGAAAACCAGCCCCCTAGATCTGTCTGTGAGGTTCCTTCTCACACTAGATTTATCAAGCTAGTTCATACCCCATTTCCACTCCCAAACCAGTTCAGACCAAAACAACAGAGGCATACACAACAATTTCAAGGTTCTGGGCTTGAAGGAAACATCATGGGATCCAAAATCAGAAGTGTCAACTGAGGAAAAACAACCCCTAGGCCAAAATCGATTTCACTAAAAGATCAATAGTTTCACGTGGGTGAAAACGGCTCAACAACCACCTAGAAATCATGGTTTCTTCCTCAATCTGTTGGGCACTACCCAAATAGACTTCTAGCCGTGGGAGAATGGAAGTAAACTGCAAAATCGTTTAGGAGAAAATGGAGGATGGAGGACTGAGGAGAAAATAATCAGCTACGTGAGAGTTATGAGGAATGCATCTGCCTGCGCGAGGAGAATCAACTGCTTGAGAGCGAGAAATTATGGTTTCCTGCGTGTGAGTGTAGAATGTGGTTGTTTTGTCCATGTGAGGGAAAAATGAATGAGATCTCCTCCTTTGGGAATGTGTGTGGTCAAATACTGATGACCCTTCCAGAATTGATGACTGCCCACACCTCCCAAGCCCCTAGGAAAGAACTGCCCAACTAACTCTTGGAGAAATTTAAATGGCTAGTGAGTAAGACAAGAAAGGTGGTTGGTAGTTGATGGGTTCTCCTTTTGACACTTGGATTTTCCCCATTGGCCCAAAGGTTTGAATATTCCCCCCCCATTATCCTTAGGAAATCATTCCCCCATCTCCTTAATGTTACATTGACATAGCTGCTTGTGGGCCTTTTAGTTAAACTGCATATGCACATGATGACCAAGTTTATAACGTGCCTGGCTAGCACAAAATACCATCAACACCGATCTAATTGTCGAATGTAAAGTGATAAATTGATGCTGGGGCCTTTTCCTTGAGATCCACAACATGATTAATTACAATATATACATAATATGCATTTTTAATGCAAACAGGGTCAAAACCGGGGTGTTACAATCGAGCTTAATAAATAATTTAGCACCTTTTAGATAGTTGATGAGTTTGTCTATCCTTCGAAGAGGGTATCTATTATTTATCAAAATTTTGTTGAGAGCCCGATAGTCGATGCACATGTGCCAAATCCCATATTTCTTTGGAATGAGGACAACTGGACTTATACAAGGAGAAGAGATGGGTCAGATGTGACCTCTATTGATCAAATCCTGGATTTTTCTACGGGTTTCTTCATTTTTGAGAATGGATCTTTTGTAAACAGATAGGCAATGAAGAACCAAGAACAAGTTCAATGGAGTGTTTGACCTGTCAATGTAGAGGTACTATGCTTGGCTCTTGAAATACATTCTGGTATTCCTCAAGAATTTGGTCGATCTATTGCTATTGTCAGGAGCTGGGTTGGTCAGTGAGTTTACTCAATTATGTAGTCTTCCTAGAATGTTGAGGCTTTATCATAATCAATGCAAATGTCTAAACATGGTTGATAAGCTTATTGGTTTGTTTGGAAGCTATCATAACAACTGTTGATGTATGTTGTTGCTATGGTATGCCATACCATTGATTTCAAATTTTTACAATCACCTTCTGAGCCTGTGACTGATAACTTCCATGTGGATACCATAGGTAAGGTTTCCCAAACATGGCATTGACTACGAAAAGTGGTGCCATGTCAAATAGTACTTCATCTTCAAAGGGTTTAATGAAGTAGGTGATTATGCATTGTTGGGTGATCCTTAGTTCATGTCCATCCTTCATCCAACCAATATTGTAAGGTCGAGGATGTGGAGTGGTGACAAGACCAAGTCTCTTCACGAGATCTTCAGAAACAAAGTTCTTTTGGCTACCAATATCCACAATCATATGTAATGGATTTTTCTGAATCCATATCTGTGTATGGAACAAGCGTTCTCATTCCTCCTCGTCGACGATAATCAAGGTTGTCTGAGTGGTCGATGTCAAACCCAAAAGGGTCGATCCATCTAGGTCATATTCTACCAGGGATTTATCGGACAAGTCAGATGTCGAAAAAATTTCCAAAAATTTCTTTCGAGATTTGCATTCTGAGGTATCATGCCATGATGAATTGTGATAATCACACCATTTCCCGATAGGAGGCTGTTTTTTATGTTCCCTTTTGTCTTCTAGAGATTGCTTCTTGTGATAATCTGGTTTTAGCGGAGTTAGCAAAGAAGGGTGTCTTAACTTGTTGGAGTCAGCTGGTGACTTCTTATCGAATGTTCAACCTGTTGGCTTGGTCGCGAAAATTATTTTTCCTTTTTGTTTAGCTTCAAGCTTGTTGGCGTAGTGGAATGCATCCAAAAGCATATTGACAGTCAGAAACTCCATATCTTGTTGAATGTACGGGGATAATCCGCTGACGTACTTCAGGACAAGCAATTTCTCTTCTTCTTGAGCACCAAGTTTAGCCATGATTTGATAAAACTCGTGAGCGTAACTCTGCACGGATTGGTCTTTCCATTATCTTAGCTGCTATCATTTCTTATATTGTTTCTCAATGTATTTGGGCGGGTAGAACTCCTTTTGGACGTGTGCGACAAATTTATCCCATGTGTCTATGGGGTCTCCTTCTCGTTCCATATTTGTCGATAGATTCTCCCACCAGTAGTGCACAAAGGTTGACATCTTTAAGGCTGTAATGGTGATATTTTCCGCTTCGGAGAGTTGTTTCATGGAGTAATAGGATTCAAGTTTTTGTACCCAATTATCGACGGATTCCGCATCAATCTTGCCTTCAATATTCGGTATGTCCAGATTCATTTGCACTTTGAAGGGGCTGATTTTATCGGAGTGAGATCTCGATGAGGATTCTCTGGATGTCGAAGCGAATCGCATGAGAATCTTATTGAACTGGGTGAACATTTCGGTTCGCTTGCAAGCCAGTGCTTTTTCTATGAGTTGCTATGTCTTGTTAGTTGCATGTCTATTGTCTGTTTCTTTGGCCATCTTCTCTAAAGTCGAAGGTAGTGTCTGATTGTATTACGAGCATGTTCAAACATGCATAAGTTAGGTAACTTTGATAAATGTGTCTACACAACTTAAGCTTTGAATCTAGACCTGATACCAATGATTCGGGTGCCCAGGAGCATGTCGGAGGACAACAGTTCGATTGAATGAATTGAGCACTATTATGGTAGAAGCATATCAAAATAAGAAAAGCAGGAAATACACTACACAGACATAAAGTAAACACACACACAAAATGTGAGAATTCGAGCCAAACTCTGTTATTCGATTATTTCTCTATTACTTGCTTGTATTTGACAATAGTGTACATGCTTATATAGGATGCTGAGACACTTGGGTTACTACCCATCACGTTCAGTTACAAAGAAGTTAGAACGGTTCGAAAGTTAAACTGTTACAAATGACTGGAAGAGAGAGAAACAATCTGTCATAGTCACGTGGAGAGGTTGGAGTCGACAATGCATGTCGAGATGTGAAACATGTCGAGGTTGTGTTGAGGTTCAAAATTCTTGAAGTCGATGTTGAACCTGTCAAAGTTGACAACATGCCAACTGCTAGGTGGATCAATTTTTTTGTTGAAATCTCTCTATGTTCAATCTTTGCATGCTTCCACATTCTTGTTGGCTGAATTTTTCTAAGTAAACCTCCCGCAAGGTTCCTATGGCTTCACTGCCTTCGCCATGGGTAGAGATCTAAGTAGTTCATCCTTCATCCCGTATTAAAAGGGACATTAGAGGAAATTTCAACTCAAAATGGGCCTTTTAACTTTTATTCAAATTCCATGTCATCATGTGTTAGCCAATGAAATTGCTTTAAATTTGAAATACCGTATAGGTCTTAAACACCTTTTTAATATAAATTTGGGGATAGGTATCATAAAAAAAACTACTTTTTTGTTTGTATTTTTGACATATCCCCTCGTGTTTTTACTCAAATTTCGATTGGGAGAGATCCTTGGATGTGGAATTAAATTCCTCATCCAACGAGTACCCACTCGGAATACTTTTGACGGACCTCGCTACCCCCAAAACAAGAAATACCTGAAAAAACGTGATGATGACATCATCATCACGTTTTTTCAGGTATTTCTTGTTTTTGGGGTAGCAGGGTTCGTCAAAAGTATGTCAACTAGGTACTCGTTGGATGCGGAATTTAATTCCGCATCCAAGAAGCTCTTCCAATCAAAATTTGAGTAAAAACACAGGGAGATATGTCGAAAATACAAACAAAAAAGTAGTTTTTTTCTTTTCTTCCTCCAAACTTACTAAATATTATTTTATTATTTTAACTATTATTTTATTAATTCATTTTAGGAGGCCCATTTTGAGTTGAAATTTCCTCTAATGAGTGACGTTACCAACTATTACACCCAACTACACCGATGGAAATCCACATCTCCCTCTCAAGTGTCGCTTGAGCTTCGAACGACGCTTCTTCATCCAGTTCTTCCAACCGAAATGATGCTAGTAACTTGTCTATTGCATGGTTCATGAGGATGTCTGTGCCTCCCACTACATCATTTTACCAAGATTCTGGTATGTTGATTTCTTTTGAAGTTTTAATCTCTTTAAGATCTTGTCTCCTCTTATCTCTTTATCGTGTGTTTCCAACAAAGAGTAGTTGAGCCTTGTCATAATCCTTTCGTTAGTTCAGCAAGTTCTTAGCTCTAAATCCCTTTTCCTTCTGTGCCTCGATCCCTTGAGGACTCGATGAGAGCTTGCATAGAGTCACAAATAAATCCCTTGATCTATATTCCATGTTTTTGAAAATCACATGCTTAGTTGGTCTTCCAAAGTTACTCTATTATGTGGGCTATGTCTCGTGACTCCTTCAATCGGATGTTCACCACAATTTTCCATCGCTTTTGATGAAGGTGCTTCCTTCACCTTGAAATTTCTGGCCACTTCGACTTGACTTCCTACCAACTGAAAATTCTGTTGAGCATCCCTTCCATTGTTATGTTCATCTCCAAGACTTCGCATGCCTTAGTTGTTTTTGTCACCAAGCTTATGAGTAGGCTCCTAGAGCCTGTTTTCCATAATGTCCAAGTTCTTGATTGACTCCACAAGTAAAATTTTCAAAGCTTCCAATCTTGCCAACTTCTAAGCCATCTGAACCATACATTTTTCCATGTTGGAAACTTGCCTTCCTGAGTTGTTGGTTTTGTGTTCCACACCTAGCGCTTATGGCGATCTTCTGACTTTGATTCATTTGTTTGTTGGCTCCCTTGTGGTATCATCGTTTCTCACGGATGCAGACATAGGTGGTTGCCCTAACTTCTGCCTCGCCATTTACATCCCCAAATTATTGTTTCTTTGCAAGAACTCTATGCTCGTCGTTTCCACCTTCCCATAATATCTTGTGGCTTTGCAAACCATTGCTGCAACAATTATCAACGCCCTTCCAATTTTGCTGCAAAGTGATTCCATGAATTCTTGGCTTGCCAAACCGTGGGTGGAGTTTGCGCCTTACTTCACAACTTGCTTCAACCCCTTTGAACTTGAATTTGTTTGTATGCTAGCTGACTTCTTGTACCAAATTGTCATCAAATTTATGCTTGTCTCCACAATTTCACTTGAAGGAGTTATGTATTGGATGCACCCATCATCAAAATGTCTTAGCTTGTTGTCCATGCCTTCATCGTGCGAATCTCCAAGGATCATCTGTTATCGCAACAACCTCACCAAGCTCCCCACTTCCTTTGAATTCTAGTTCTGTCATGGATGTGGTATCTTCCACAGAAACCCTCATTTCGTTAACATACTTATTTTGGTTTTCCTCTTGTATCTACAAAGCCATCTATTCAATTGACTTTGCATGGACTTGGAGCAACTATTCCATCTCATGTTGGTGCTTCTCCCATTCCTTATTTGTTGTGCCTCTATTAGTTTTCCATGACTCTTTCTTGATCGATGCCACATGTTGTGACCACCGATCCCACATCCATGAAGCTTTTGAAACCCTTTGAGGTGTGCACACTTCAACCATAGTATGTTGGTTCATAGATCTGTGCTCTGCCTATTACTTGATTATGAACTGATGGTTACGATGTGTCTACTTGACACCTGTGCCCTTCCGACTTCAAATTTAACTATAATCCCACACACTTCTCCACTTTAGAGTCTCTACGAGCCTTCTCCAATGAACCTTGGTTCTTGGTGAGCTACTATCTTTGTCTACTGAATGTCTACTTCACATAACCTTACAATGTCTTGCCAAGCTACCTATGGATGTTCCATCCATGCACTTCAACTCTGTATTACTTCACTAATGCTAAACCCACGTGATGATTTTATCAGCACCCCACACAAGATTTGGTTGTCTGTCATTGCATTGTTGCACCCAAGCAGTGGAAATATTTTTGTAGAACTCTGGCTTCAACTCTACCACGAACCTCTTTGTTTTTTCGCTTCAAATGGTCCACTAAAACGGGCTTTGAAATCCTTGTTCAAACTTTGCAATCGACTTCACGAACTGTAACGATCTCTCCCAGGATTCAATGAACTTCGCCAAACTTCCACCAAGCTTCTTGTCAGCTTTTGCGAGCTTCACCATACTCCTCTACACACTTCGGCTCTGCGTCAACCCTTAACATCTGAACCTCCAACTTCAACCCTTAACACTTCAACTTCAACCATAACGTTGTTCAGATACCATCTGTCACAACCACAACATGCACCCACCCTTTATGTGGTCTGTCGAAATATGCGACACTGCTTGGAATCCTCCCGAGGGTTTGGAAAACTCAGGCACACTCCAACAGACTATGCCTAAACAAAACTTGCGGATCACTTGACACTTTATCTCTTTACTCAAGTTCACTTATTAAACATGTATGATCTACAACATTCCAAACTTAGTCATTTTACACATGTATCCATTTAACAATTAAACACAAGAGACACAAGTATGATGGGTGGGGTGACCCAACAAACGAACCCCATTATGTTTATATAGAAGAAATAGTACAAGATACAAAGATGAAGTTTCCCAAACTGGCAGAGCTCTTGCGAAGGCCTAACAAGCACAAGGCAAGTATGTTACAAGAGATAAACCCAAAAACCAAAATCTATTCCCCAGCTTAACAGACCCTACTACTGCGACCTACCAGGTGCTTGCAGATGACTTCAGAACAACGTTTCCCCAGTCCTGGCCTCTCTCCTTATGCTACTTAATTTCCTCTCCTTTGTCTTGCCTCAAACTCCTTGTATTCTTGGACGAGCTGCAGACCTCTTGTCTCTTTGTTACCAAGATCTTGCTTTCCCCTTATGCTTTTTCTTTTTTTGCTTTGTTTGCTTCCACATATATATAGATGCAAGCGTGGGTGGGTGTGATGCAAGAATGGTCACACCCCCTTGCTTTGGGGGCATGTCAACCACACGACCATCCATAATGGTAACCAACGCCCATGCTTGTCTAAGTGCAACCAAACCGACGCCCATCACATGTGCGCCCTTGTGCTAAGGTCTTTCCAAACGATCTATTTGTCGTGGGCTCTCAACGCATATTCTGTGGGTGTATGTGGTCACTTGGTGCAAGTCTTCCCAAATATCAATGTTGTTGCACAATGATGTCCCCCTAGTGCCTATATCTCGAAGACCCCATCCCACGCTACTTTATTTCTTGCTGACGCTTCCCATGTTGTCGTCGTGATTCATCGAGGTCCCAACTACCGAGCGCCCATGCTGTTGAGTGCTATGAGCATCCATGTTCAAGATGCTTCCAAGTGAATACTTTGGATTGTGGGCTTGCTAAGATCCATCACTGTGGGCACACAACCCATCCTTGACGCATCCCAATATGCTTTCATACTTCTGTCGAACAACTCAACTGTGTTGACAATATCCTTAGTGGGTAATGTGCACCGGCTTGCCATGCTGCATGTGACTTTACTATCGATGGTTTTGTACAAAGTGGACCAAAACTTAGGAATTTTGTCTAATTGTCCCACCTTCCTGTACCCTGCTGAGTCCCAAGCCATGCTACTTTGTCGTGATGGGTACGACAAGGTTCCCATCGCACTGATGGCATGACATCCTCCCCCAATCAAGTTTTTTATCATCTTGACAACGTCTCCAAACGACCATTTCCCTTGGAAACTACTGCAACCTCAACCGTATGCTACTACCATTGAGACTCTTGAAGATTTCTCTTTGGTCAACTATCATACCTGCTACCTTATACAACATTTAGTATTCTACCAAACCATTCATGATTCTATTCACTGTGCACTCCCAAGAGCTGAACTGGTTGGGGGATAGACCAACCATCCACTCAAATCCAAGGAACAAACTTCACCACTTTCGAATTTCTTTTCCTTCTACTCTTTGGAGGCCTTACATCCTCTGCCAAACATAGGTAAAGACTTTTCCTATGCCATACTTGTGCCAAATTTCCTATCTACAATTCAATTGTTGAAACCTCTCCGTGTTCTATCTTTGCATGCTTCCACATGCTCTTTAGTTGATTTTTTCTAAGGAAAACGAACATGAGGTGCCTATGGATTCACTGCCTTCGCCATGGTCAAAGAGCCAAGGTCCTCATCCTTCATTCGAGATTAAAAGGGAAGTGGCGTTGCCAATTGTCATGTTCAACTACACCGATGGTAAGCCTCATATCCCTCTTGAGTGTTACTTGAGCTTCCAATGAATATTTTTCATCCAAATCTTCCAACTGAGTCAATGTTAGTAACTTTTTTGTTGCATGGTTCATGAGGATATTCATGCCTGCCACTGCTACATTTTTCCTAGAGTCTAGCATGTCGATTACTTCTGAAGTTCCCCTCTTTATAATCTCTTACCTCCTCTTATCCCTTTGTCATTCTTCTCCAACAAAGAGTGGTTGAGCCTTGCGGTAATTCTCTCCTTGGTTCAACCAACTCTCCGCTCTAAATTCCTTTTTTTGTCGTGCCTCGTTCCCTTGGGGAATCGCTGCAAGCTTGCATAGAGTCACAACCAAGACTGTTGGTCTATACTCCATGTTTTTGAAAATCATAGGCTTCTGTCGCTCTTCCAAAGTTACTCTAGTATGTGGGCTAAGTCTTGCAAATCCTTTTATCAAATTCTCACCACAATCATCTGTTGCTTCTACTGAAGGTGCTTCCTTCACCTTGACATCCCTGGCCACTTCGACTTGACTCCCTACCAACTGAAAATTTTGTTGAGCATCCATTATGCTGTTCTTCTCATATACAATCCTTCACATGCCTTGGTTTTTATGGTCACTAAAATTTTGAGTAGGTTCCCAGAGTTTGTATTCCATAATAGCCAAGTGCTTGATTGACTCCATAACCAAACTTGCCAAATACTCCAATATTTCTAACTTTTGAGCCATCCGAACCATTCATTTTTCCAGGTTGGAAACTTTCCTTCCCGAGTTGCTGGTTTCTTGTTCCACACCTATCACTGTGGTGATATTTTGACTTGGCTTCATTCATCCACAGGATCCCTTGTGGTCTCATCCTTTCTCATGGATGTAGACATGGGTGCTTTCTTTGACTTTCTCCTCGTCGTAGCCATCTCCAAAGTCTCGTTGCTTTGCAATAACTCTATACTCATCATTTCCACCTTCCCTGAATATCTTGTGGCTTCACAAAACATTGATGTAACCATTCTCGACGCCCTTCTAGTCTTGTTGCAAATTGCTTCCACAACTTCTTGGCTTTCCAAACCGTGGGTGGAGTCTACGCCTTCCTTCGTAGCTCACTTAAACCCCTTTTAACTTGGATTTATTTGTATTCTGGATGACTTCTTGTCCCAACGTATCATCAAAGTTATGCTTGTATCCACAACTTCACTTGAAGGCATTTGTGTATGGGTTGCACACATTGTCACAACGTCTTGGCTTGTCAACCATGCCTTCATCGTGCAAATCTCCAAGGAGCGCCTGTTGTCTCAAGGAACCTCGCCAAGCTCCCCACTTCCTTTAACTTCTGGTTCTTTCATGGATGTGGTCTCTTCCACATAAATCCTTGTTTCCTTAACACACTTGTTTTGGTTTTCCTCTTGTATCCACAAATCCATCTGTTCAATTGAATTCGCATGGACTTTGAGCAATTGTGCCATCTCATGTTGGTGCTCTTCCCATTCCTTCTTCATCGTGTCTCCATTGGATTCCCATTACTCTTTCTTGACTGATGCCACATGCAGTGACTGTCAATCCCACATCCACGAAGCTTTTAAAACCCTTTGAGGTGTGCACACTTCAATTGAAGTATGCTAGGTCACAGATTTGTGCTCTTCATGGGCACATTTTCATGCTTTCATTGTAGATTATCACCTGATTGTGAATTGATGGTTGCAGCATCTCTAGTTGACACCTTCTCCCTTCCAACTTCGAATTCAACTTGAATCCCTCACACTTCTACACTTCGGTGTCTCTGTGAGTCTTCTCAAATTAATCTTGGTTCTTGTTGAGTCTACTTCATGGCACCCTATGATGGATTTACAAGCTACTTGCAGTTGTTTCATCCACACACTTAAGCTTCGCATGCATTCACTATTTCTAAACCCACGGGATACTTCTATCAGCACCACACACAATCTTTGGTCGTTCATCATTGCACTGCTCCAGCCAAGCAGTGGCAAGAGTTCCGCGGAACTTTGGCTTCAACTCTACCACGAACCTCTTTGACACTTTGCTTCAAATATTTCACTGAAACAGGCTTTGGTAGGATTTTTCGAGCTTTACAAGCTCCTACACAGACTACAACAAGCTTATGTGAGCTCTCTTGATTTCTGTCATCATTCAACGAGGTTCACCGAACTTGTGAGCTTCCATCGAGATTCTGAGAAATTCTGTCAAGCTTCCTGTTGGCTTCCGCAAGCTCCACCAAACTCCTCATCACACTTTGGATTTGTAGAAACCCTTAGCATTCGAACCTTAGACTCTTTTATTTGGAGCTTCAATCGTAACGGTTCTTTGATACCATCTGTCACAGGCACTACATGCACCCACTTTTTCTGTGGTCCAATGAGACGTGTGACACCACCTGGAAGCCTCTTGAGGGATTGGCCAACTTGATTGCACTCCAATGGAATATGCTTAAACCAGCCTTGTGGATCAATAAACACTTTATCTCTATGCTCAAGTTCACTTATTAAACATGTATGATCTACAACATTCCACACTTGGTAATTTTACACATGTATCCCGTTAACAAGTAAACACAAGAGACACAAGTATGATGCGTGGGGTTGCCCAACAAAAGAACCTCATTATGTTTATATAGAAGAAAGAGTACAAGATACAAACATGGAGTTTCCCAACCTCGCAGAGCTCCTGCGAAGGCCTAACAAGAACAACACAAGTCTGTTACAAGAGATAAACCAAAAAAATCAAATCTATTGCCCAACTGCATAGAGCCTGCTACTGCAGCTTGCCAACTTCCCATAGATGAATTTAGAACTATGCTTCCCCAACCGTTGTCTCTCTCCTTGTGCAACTTCCTTTCCTCTCATCTGGTTTGCCTTAGAATCCTTGTCTTCTAGGTCGAGCTACAGACCTCTTGTCTCCTTGTTACCAATATCTTGCATGCCCCTTATGCTTCTTCTTCTTTTGATTGGTTTTCTTCTGCATATATATAGACGCAAGTGTGTGAGCAAGTAACCCAAGAATGGTCACACCCCCTTGGTAACCAACGCCCATGCTTATCTAAGTGTGACCAAACTGACTCCCATCCCATGTGTGCCCTTATGCCAAGGTTTTAGTGTGTCTTTCGTGGGTCCATGTGGGTGCTTGGTCAAATTAACTAAATTGAGCACATAGATCTATGGATCAACACATAACTCACAAAATAGATCACACAATTAACTCAGCAATTAAAGAATGAAACAGTGCAAAAATGGCTTGCAACTGTGAATGCTTTCATTAATCAAAAGTAATTAGATAATAATTACAATGAAGTACAATGGCTAAATAGCCACATGCAATTCAAATCCATGTAAGGAAATTCAAATTGATTAGACTCTAATTGAATGAATGGTTAACTGACCTTGTATAAATCATTATCGGAGGGATGAATGGTTAACTGACCTTGTCTAAATCATTATCGAAGTTCATCAAAGTTCTAAATCACAACTCAAGTGTCTAATTTAGTGTTAACTAGTCTAACTGACTGAAGTAGGTGAGTAAATGCGCCTCACCTGCATGCATCAATGAAATCCTAGCATTAACTGAGTGGAACTGAATGTTACGGATTAGAACTGAATGTAACTGACTCCTAACTGAGCTTGACTAGTCACCAACTCAACTCAACTAATGGAGGTTGGTATCGACACTCCCAGTGGATCCTAATTTGTAGGGATTGATCTGTTCGGGTACACAGGGTACTCCCAAAAGACCGAACACCTTGAGCAACCGCTTCACACAAATAGATCACAGATCAACACAACGATGTTTGTCACGTGGTTAAAACCCTCAAGAGGGAAACAGTCCACGGCCCCAGCCAAATGGCTACTTGAAGCAATTTATTATGCAAAAAAAAGAAAGTTACATGAGCTTCTCATAATCGATCAACTAGCCAAGGACCCTCTATGCTCTTTAAATAGAGATCATAGACCAATTGGGTGTTAATCCACGGATCAACGGTAGGTATGTTCTAAGAGAAGTTGAACCGTCGGATCACTCTATGTCTAGAACATATCGTGACCGTCGGATTAGAATATTTACAAATGCATACTAATGCATACTAAACAAACACACTTTTACCTAACAGATATATTACACAAGTTGATCTTAACTAACTCCTAAGTGTCTAAATATCCTAACATCCCCCCTTAAGAACAACTTGGGATAGGATTAAAGGATTTACAAAAGTGACACTATTAGGAGAAGGAAGGAGGCATTAGAGCCTATCCCCCCTTAAGGACACATTCTTGAACTCCTAACATAGACCGAAGTTTAGAAAACTTCGCTTCTGTAAGAGACTTGGTGAAGATGTCTGCAACTTGATCATCTGTAGGGCAATAGAGAACTTCAATAACACTATCATGAACAAGATTTCTGATGAAGTGCATGTGTAGCTCAATGTGTTTGCTATGCTGATGTAGAACTGGATATTTGGAAAGCTTGATGGCACTTTGATTGTCGCACCAAAGTGGAGTAGGCTGCTGCTGCTCGAATCCAAACTCTGAAAGGATCTGTTGAAGCCATAAAGCTTCCTGATTGGCATTAACTACGGCTTTATATTCTGCTTTTGCTGAAGAAAGAGCAAGTGCTTGTTGTTTCTTACAAGCCCAAGTGATAGGTCCAGATCCCAGACTGAAAACATAACCTACAGTAGACTTTTGATCATTAGGATCGCCGACCCAATCTGAATCAGTGAAACCAACCAACAAAGGTTTCCCCCCTGTATTGTAATGAATCCAAAACTGAATTGTACCTCGAATATATCGAAGTATTATTTTTGCTGCTTTCCAGTGACTTTCAAGAGGAGTTTGCATATAATGGTAAAAACGACCAATGTCAAAGGAAAGGTCAGGACGGGAATGAGTCAAGTATAAAAGACTACCAACAAGCTAACGATACAAGGTGGCATCTACTTCAGGGGAAGTACAAGTGGCAGAAAGTTTGACTCCAGACTGGAAGGGAGAAGGGGCTGGTTTACAATCTTCCATGTGGAAGCGACGAAGAAGGTCACAAGCATACTTAGACTGGGAAAGAAAGATTCCTTCTTTGGTTTGCAAGACTTGGAGACCAAGAAAATAATGCAAATGTCCTAAGTCTGACATTTCAAAATTTTGCTTAAGACTAGATTTCACATGGGTTATAAGTTTAGGGTCACTACCAGTAAGGATAAGATCATCAACATAAAGAACAAGTATTATGAGATGGTTTCCTACTTTCTTGGTATAGACATTGGGGTTAGAATGGCATCTAGAAAAACCAGTGTCAAGGAGAAAGCTATCTATTTTGGCATACCAAGCTCTAGGAGCTTGCTTAAGGCCATATAAGGATTTCTTAAGGAGACAAAAAAGGCTAGAGTTATCCTGAACATATCTAGGATGTTGTTCCATGTAAATTTCCTCATGTAAATCACCATGTAAGAAGGTAGACTTGACATCCATTTGATGGAATTACTAGTTATGTAAGGATGCAAGGGAAAGAACAAGGCGGATGGAGTTAATTTTTGCTACAGGGGAAAATGTTTCATTGTAGTCAAGCGCTTCAACTTGGGAAAATCCTTTGGCAACTAGCCTTGCCTTAAGTCTTTCAACACTTCTATCTAATGCATACTTAGTTCTGTAGACCCATTTACATCTGACAAGTTTTCTTCCTTTTGGAAGAGGAACAAGATCCCAAGTATCGTTCACCATTAAGGAATGATATTCTTCATCCATAGTGGCATCCCAATATGGATTTCCTGATGCTTCTGCAAAAGTTTTTGGATCATGATTCTTGGAAACTTGAGCCAAAAGAGAAGAGGCTTGTTGAAACTGAGAACGTGTTCATCGTTGATCTCTAGGATCACCGACAAGATCACCAGTTGCTTCACATGTTGAACGGACCCATCGAGGAAGTATTGGTGCTGGTGCAATTGGAGGAACATGAGCAAGCGGAGATGGATTTTCATCCTCACTGTCATCATCATAAACTGGAGTTGGAAACCTGTCAAGGAAGCTGGAAGAAGAAGAAGAAGAAGGCACAATCGCCGAATCAGGCTCGCAGGCCAAAGATGGCACACCCACGAAGTTAGGCTCGCAGGCCAAGAGATTTTCATCAAATTTAACATCTCTTCTAATGATTATATCATGTGAATGGGGCTAAAGAAGTCTATAACCTTTTACATATTCAGAATATCCAACAAATATGCACTTTTCAGTTTTAGGCTGCAATGCTTTCCATTTTTCATTCGGAATGTGAGCCCATGCTTCACAACCAAACACATGAAAGTGACTTACATCTGGTTTAATTTTACTCCATGTTTCTTCCAGTGTTATACCTTGTAAAACTTTAGTGGGTGTGCGATTAACTATGTAATTTGCACAATTTATGGCCTCAGCCCAATATTGAAGACTTAGTCCCTTAGATTAGATCATACAATTAGCCATTTCTTTTAAAGTGCAGTTCTTCCATTCAGCTACACCATTTTGTTGTGGTGTATATGGAACAATGTGCTATTGTTGGATGCCTTGTTCAGTGTAAAAAGTAGTGAACTTGTTGTTAACATATTCTCCTCCATTGTCAGATCTCAACTTAATAATTTGATGACCAGATTGTTTTTTAACAAGGGCCTTGTAGGCCAAGAACATGTGAAATACTTTGCTCTTAAGTTTTAGGAAGTAAACCCAAGTGCGTCTGGAGTAGTCATCAATGAAAGTTAAGAAATATTTGAAACCGGAAAAAGAAGCATATGGAAGAGGGCCACACAAGTCACTATGCACAAGCTCCAAGGGAATCGAGGCATGCCAAGAGGAACGCTTGTCAAAACTGTCCTGATGATGTTTTTCGAGTACACAACCGGAACAAACACCATCCTTGCAAGATACCAGTGGAAGACCAGTCACCATATTGTTTTTACATAGTTGTTGCAATGA
>LPNX011229923.1:170935-305461 GCA_001517045.1 Pseudotsuga menziesii
CTTCTTCATTGCTGCTTTCAAGGCTACCATCTTCTTAAAACACTTAGATTCATCATGATTATCTTTCCCACAAAAATTGCAATGACACTCAGTCTTCTTTTCTTTTTGCTTGGATCCTTTGTCATTTTTTAAAGAAGGAGTTGACTAAGAAGGTTTGGGACCCTTGTTGTTTTGCTTATTATTGCGAAAATTCTGTTTCTTGGGAGGCTTGGACTTTTCTTTTTGTTGGGACAATAATACTTTCCCAGATGTATCTGCATTGTTAATTATTTCAAGATGAATGAGCTTATCTTGCTCTCTAATTAAGGAATCACAAAAGGATTCAAGGCTAGGCTCTTGATAGCTAGCTGCAGTCAATGATTCTTTCATGGAGTAGAATGTAGATATAAAAACAGAATATGCAGGTCCAAGTTTTGAAAGAATATGATAAATACATTGTTTGTCTTATTTCTTCATCTTGCATTCTGCACATAATAGTTTAAGAGTTTTATACTTAGATATATAGTCTTGAATGCATGAAAAATCATTTGGATTCAAGGAAAACAACTCATTCTCAAGTTGATGACCCCAAATTTCATTGTGTTTACCAAACACAGATTCCAACTTTTCCCAAGCGAGATTAGGTTCATCAATTCCAGATATGTGGAATCGTAAATCAGTAGAGATTGACATCCCAATCAATCCACGAGCTTCATTACATCTATTTGCCCATTTAATTTTCTTATCATCATCAGTGGGTTCTGTTTCTTTCCCTGAGGTTATCTTGAAAAGTCCCCTACTTCGCAGAACATCCTCCATACTAGATTTCCATGAGAAATAGTTAGAACTTGTAAGTATAATATCACAAGGGGCGGCCATACTATAAAATAATGGCTGAAAGAACAGAAACTAACTGTCTGGATGCAAAGAGCTCGAAAAAATATGCTGTTCTAAAAAAAAAACGACACTTAAAACTGATTCTAGATGATGAAGTTATGCTTGATCAAATAAAAAGTTGAAGATGTCCCCAATAGTGACGTGACAGATATTAACTTAACCAACTAAAAAAAGAAGCCCCCTCTTCCCAAGATCAACCTTTGACAATCACTTTTACAATAAAGTTGCTTTGAAGTGAATCACTTTTGTAGAATAAGTGATGTTCACTTTTACAATAATGTGACTTTTAAATAGTGCGGCAATAAATTAAAAGACTTAAGTGAGTCACTTTTATTTTATTTTATTTATGTGAGATGCACTTTTAGAATATAGTAACTTGAAAATAGAAATTGCATGCACTAAAAAGTAGCTTAATAAGACTTGAACTCAAGACCTATTAAGTAATAAAACAACTTTGGACCTAGTGAGCTAAGTTTAAAAGGTACGTAAAATAATTGAAAGAGGAAGAGGGTTTTTTTTTTTACTCTTCTCTCTTGTTCTCCGTGCTTGCTTTCTTTTCCTGCAAATCACAAAAAAAACGAAAAACAAAAACAAAAAAAACTTTTCCACACAATGGGGTTAGATCTTGGTTAGCTTACCCGGAAAGTTTATGTTTTCAAGTTTTCTTGTTGTTTCTGATTTGCCGTGCTTGCACAAGGTGCACGACAAAGAGCATACGTAGCCGAGAGACAAGAAAAAAAAAACTTTCCCTTATTGTTTCTGATTCGCCATGATCGCGCAAGGTGGACGGAAAAGATCATACGCAGTCAGTGAAGGAAACATCCCGAGACTAAAACAAAAAAGATCTAATAATAAACTGATAAAATATGAGAGATTTACAAAAAACAAATCCGTCACTGTAACATTATACCTTCATATTTGTTGAAATGGGTGTTTCTGGAGCAAACGGAAATAGTTTTCGGTGAAACAAAAACTATTTCCTAATGGAAACGGCGGTCCGGACGCAATGGAATAGATCCCATAGGCTAAAAATGGACATAAAATATAGAACCAGAAACCCTTTCAAAGTTTTGGCAACATCGATTCCAGATTTTGATCAAAACCAAAAGCGGCTCTTCATAAAAGATCTGATACCATGTTCGTGTTCACAGGGTACTCCCAAAAGACCGAACACCTTAAGCAACCACTTCACACAAATATATCACAGATCAACACACCGATGTTTGTCACGTGGTTAAAACCCTCAAGAGGGAAACAATCCACGGCCCTAGACAAATAGCTACTTTGAGCAATTTATTATGCAAAAGAAAGAAAGTTACATGAGCTTCTCATAATCGATCAACTAGCCAAGGACCCTCTATGCTCTTTAAATAGAGATCATAGACCAATTGGGTGTTAAGCCACAGATCAATGGTAGGTATGATCTAAGAGAAGTTGAACCGTCAGATCACTCTATGTCTAGAACATATAGTGACCATCAGATTAGAATATTTACAAATGCATACTAATGCATACTAAAGAAACACACTTTTACCTAACGGATATATTACACAAGTTGATCTTAACTAACTCCT
Organism: Pseudotsuga menziesii; assembly: GCA_001517045.1. Lineage (NCBI taxonomy): Eukaryota > Viridiplantae > Streptophyta > Pinopsida > Pinales > Pinaceae > Pseudotsuga > Pseudotsuga menziesii. The sequence continues at coordinate 173,386 of LPNX011229923.1, forward strand.
AAGTGTCTAAATATCCTAACATGATCTAGGAGGCTCCTAAACTGATGCATGCAAGTGCAATAAGTGGAAGTAGGCCTCAATTAGTGTTCCCCACACTTTAGTAACTAGAACATGTGCCCCAATTAGTTCAAGTGGACCCAATGGTGCTAGTGACTAAAAATAGATTGGAAGGACTCCCAATTTAGACATATGAAGAAATTGGACAAGGGAGGATTAATAATCCTAACACCCATCCTGAATGCTAACTTGGACAATCTATGGGCCCTGGTAACTAAGACCTTCTATCACCCATTACATCAAGTAAAGTAAAGTAACTGCTCAATACAAGGAGCTGGGGAAAAAATCACATGGAAAAAAATCCCCCCCTCTAACTAAGTAGATAGAATCAGGATTCAAGTTTAAAAAACTTGAAAATGTGTTGTTGCAATCTCTGTGATCTAGCGAAGCAACATGCATGATGTTCTATGCACAGGTATCCTAGGGCCTGGCATGTAGACTTCTCCATCTTCTCCCAAAATGATGATGGAAGGAAGGAGGAATGTAACCTTTGACTCTTGCTGGATGAAGATGTGTATGATCAACTCTATTCTTCTGAATGTAGTGAGATTGAGCCCTTTCCATGTAGCATCTTACATGAAGTCTATTTCATCTCTCTGAAGGAGGTAAGATTGCATGACATAGCGCAATGGTCTTTCCCTTCTGAGTGTCATATGGGTTTCTAGTCATCTTCTTAGCTTCCAGTTTGGAAGGAGGGACTGGATCTGGATTTGAATCACCCTGAATCTCAATCTCATAAACTGATATAGCTAGATCTACAATACTAGTGGAAACTGCAAAAGAAATAGATGAAATGTTTTTACCTTCCCTTGCAAGTGGCTACTGAGAGTGCACTGGTTCTGAAAATGGCATGAAGTGTAAGAACTCATATATCTGTGATATCCACTAAGTTAGGACCAAATATGACTCGCTTTGGAGATCTAGTATGAGTCATCTGGTATACATATAATAGGTTTGCAACTATGGAGGGAACATAAAGCACATCTTTGAACTTTCCATGTTCAAGCTCAATAGATCCCTTCCCTTTGTCTTGAACTTTTATGTTGTTTCCCATCTGAATACTAGGACCATCAAAAGACTGCAAGGAAAAGAATGATTCTTTGGATGCAACCATATGATTGGAAGCTCCAGAATCAATGAGGAAGGCATGTGTTGTTGAGCAGCTAGCCTTCAGTGCATGGCATGTCTCTTCATGTTCTTCCGTTTCTTCTCTATGGTCAACCTTCCTTGTGCTAGCACGTACAATTATGTTATATTTATTTAGAAAAGGAGACATCTCATCAATTTTTCTTCTCATACATGTGCTTTCTGGATGAAAGTCCCTTCCATAGTAAGAACATAGTGTCTTTCCTTTTCCCTTCTTCTTGCTTCTCTTTGAACCTGATGGCTCTTTTGATTGCTCTTTCTCTACAGGAGACTCATCCTTTTGCATCCCTTTATCATTCATTGTTGGGTCCAAAAATGACCCCTTTTTGACCACACTTGATATACTCTTTTTTCCTTATCTTACCCTATTTTCATGCACCTAACAGATGTTTTTCCTTCATTGGAGTCCTGATTCCTTATAGGTATGATTACTTATTGTTTTATCTTATTAATACTTATGATTGTAATAAACAAGGATTTACCCCTTGAATTATGCTAATAAGTTGGATTTTATGAAGATTGTTCAAAGTGTGAAGGATACAAGTGCGTCAGGTTAAGCGGATTCTAGAACAAACAGATATCTATTGCCAGCTGTTCCCACTGACTCTATATTTGCAGATGAAACACAATCAAAGATCCTCATCCTACACAAGCTGTAATAGCCAAGGCTGCAATAGAATCGGTTCAGTAGTGCGCCATTATTCAAGGGTAGCTGCAACTGACGGAGTAATTCTTGATTTGATTATGTTATTTCATTATCATCTCATGCAACAAACTTCCTATATTCTTTGCTTCTGTTTCGCCACAACTATAACAACACATTGTAATATGGTAGCCTGAAGATTGTAGATCTTCATGGCTTCCTGATATTAGTGGATATAAGTTATGAAGATTAATGTATAAATATTAGGGAGTATCCAGAGCCAAGGGTTGAAATTTAATTGATCTCATTGTATAAGCTGTAATAGAGACTATACTTTCATTTTATTATCTAATACAAGAAGTAGGATTCTTCTGATTTCTGTGTTTTAGTTTTTGGCGTCTCTGTTCAAAGGATGGGCCCGCCTTCCTACAGAGATTGTCGAGTTAATTAGGTATTTATCTTCTCTGTCGTGTGGTGTGGATGTTACAGTAGATGTATTCTTTTATAACAACTGCAACAATAATGATTTATTGTGTGTTTCCTTAATTGATCAGTAATCACATTTCTTGTAAGCTGCAGCATAGTGGTGTGATAGTCGACTGTGTAGACTAATTTTCCTTATGCACTTGTGTGGTAGCTATAATAGCTGAGCTCATCCCTAGTTTCTTTCAATTGTTGTGTTTATTGAGTTTTGCAAATTCAGTCCATTCACAGTTATAATTGTTGAGTTCAATTTCTACATTTCTAATTTCTAAATCAAGTTGGATTGAGATAGTTATAATGGATCTTCAGATGGCCTGGTTATTTAGGATTTAACTTTATGCAAAATTAAATCTATATGTTTATTTTCTCAATCTTTTATTTCTAGATTAAGGTTGTAAGAAGGTATTTGTGCTTCTGCATTATTAAGAAGGTAAATTAGATTAACTTAATCATGGGAAGAGTTGGGCTGAATAGGAAGGTAGGATAGTTTATTCAACAGTATCAGCTACTTAGTGTTTAAGCACAGACAATGTAAAATTATCTTTGTAATAAAAAGACTTTCCTAGGTTGATAATTTATATTGAACATTCTGTATGTTGGATTTAATTAACTTGCATATAGAGTGCCCAACATTTTGACACCGTTACTGAGGAAGGTAATTATTAGACACCATAGTAGTTGCATCCATTCATCCTTCTTCAGTTTCCTTTAAGTTTGCATGTTTTGGGTTGCATGAATACGAGAAGGGTACAACGTGACATTCCTACAACCCCTAAAACTCCCCAGAATACTAACATTGCAGGTGGTCAAGATCGTGGAAGAAATCCAGCCTTGGGAAGAAGAACATTCATTGACAATATGGTTGCTAGAACCAATTCCTCTACTAGAGCTCACCATCAGGGGTCCTCCGTAAGAAGAAGCTGAATTATTCCCACGGTGGAAGCATCAATTTCCATAGTGGAGAACACAAGGGAAGCTGCGACACCCTCAGGTGTCCTTGTGGAGGAAGACATAGTTAGTACTGCAGGATCAGTTGACCGAGACTTGATATATCACATTAACGAGAAGGTGGTGACAAAATAAGAGTGGACACAGTTCCATAAAAAATTAAATAATCCGTGGAAACATAGAGAGGAGAGAGCAGAAGAAGACATGAATAACAGACGTGATCTAGAAGATCACAAAGAGGTGATGGGAGAAAATCATCATCATGAGGGTGATTCCCCACCTGAGGGGACTGTTGCCACACTCCAATTTCCCATTCAAAAACCAGAGGGAATAGCCCCCATAAAAAACATATCGCCATCAGCTTTACCTCATTTTCATTGAAAAGCCGCATAGGATCCGGATGAATTCCTTTTCGAGTTTGATATCCTCTGTCATAGCTATGATTACACTTCTAGTGAGTAGAAGTTGAAACTTTTCCTTGCTACTTTGAAGGATAATGCATTGCGTTGGTTCATGAGCCTGGGTGGTGGAACTGCACCACTTGGAACCGAATGAAACAAGTGTGCCTAGAAAAATACCAAGAGTACTACAATACCAAAGATAAAAGAGAAGAATTGTTGAAAATGGTACAAAGGGACGACGAAAGCTTGGAAGATTTTGTTGAGAGGATTTTGTACATTGCGCAGAGAGCTGGATAGACTAATATGGGGTTATATGTGCGCAATATAATCCTACTTCATGAGATTAGGGAAGACTACCTAGACATGTTGAACCTACTAAGAAAGGGGGATATTTCAAAGGAATCCTTTGAAAATATTGTTGAATTATCCAAGAGGTATTCCAAGGGATCTTCCAGGAACAACAAACGGGACAAACAGGATAAATTAGAACAAGATGTCTTAGACAGAACACATAAGTCATCTAATGGAGGAGCCACCTGGGAAGAAATAGGCAATCTCCTTGAGAATTTCAAGAAAGAAATGATGAGCTCCATCTCCTCAGAAATAGATGTCTTGAGGGAAAAGCAGAAACAAGCAGTAGAAGATCTAACACTCTGTGTATTCTACCCTAAATGTAGGAAGATACATCCCCTGAAGGAGTGCCCACTTGACAAAGTAGAACTGTGTCAGCTCTGTGAGCTGAACCATGATACAAAGGAATTCCCTTCACTACCTCAAGTGAAGGTAGTTCTGTAGGCATAAACTCCAGATGTGGAACCAACCTACTTCATTGCCTAGAAAAAGCCTTGGTAGCCTCGAAATCAAGGTATGAATCTAGACTCGTTTCCATTTTAGAATAACATGAATAATTGGAATAATATGCATCACATGAATACACAATTCCCTTCATCTTATTCCAACCATCAATGGTATCCTTCTCAACTTTCGATGCAAAATTTTAACTCCTGGAACTCTTGGACACAGTCACCAAACCAACCGAATTCTTGGTCTCCTGGGTGGAGGAACTTCCATCCAGGAAACTAGTTTCCCCATAACCAACCCCCTCAACATTTTCCACATCAACATTTTTCTCATCAACCATACCCTCCTCAACAATACCCTCAGCCATATCAGCAGTCGTAGCTGTAACTCCAGAACAATGCTACACCCAATATGCCTATATGACTGCATCTGCCTTCTCAACCTAACCCCAACCCAAACAATAAAGCAGTCCATCTATTTGAGACTGCCAACATGCTGACTTACTCCATTACTCCAGTTCCCTGTAATGACATCCGCTTACGATCAAGGAGGGTAGTGGAGCCTTTGGTCATTGAGGATGTTCCATCCTCTGCGTCTGAAGAAAGGATGAACTAACCATACTTATCCAATGCAATGATCCCCATTATTGTGGACAATGAAAATCCTACCGAGATATAGGCTAAAACATAAGAAGAAACATCTATTGACACACAACGTACATAACTGGTTAGGGAACCACCATATCCTGAAAGACTAACACTACAGAAGGCAGTGGAACAACCTCAATTTAACCTCTTAAGAGATTTGAAAAACCTCTATGTCAAAATTCCACTGCTGCAGGCCCTTCATGATGTGCCTATATATGCCAGAACTGTTCGGGAGCTGTACAAGAAAACCAGGAAGAAAACCCAAGGATCCTCCCTCTGTCCATGCTATAGGGAAAATATCTGAAATAATAATGGGAAAAACCCTCTTGGCCAAATACGACGATCCTGGGAATCCCATTGTCACTGTGCATATTTGGAGCACGCAGATACCAAATGTACTTGTAGATTTAGGTGTAGCTATTAACGTCATGACCATAGAAACTGTAAGAAAAATTGGGCTCACTAATCTCAGGCCAAATCCTACCATTCTAGAACTTACAGATAGGTCCACCATCAAACCCGAGGGAATCTTGGATGACCTCATTGTCTCAGTTGATTCGTGGGAATATTCGACTGAATTCTTGGTTCTACAACCCAAGTTGCAGCTAGGAGGACACCCGCTAATCCTAGGAAGGCCCTGGTTAGCTACAGCTGATGCTTGCATCAGCTGTCGGTCTGGGTCTATGACCATATCATATGGGACCAAGATAAAGAAACTTACCCTCTATCCTCCAGCTCAGTCGATTCTAGAAGCTAAAACTCCATTATGGATGGAGCTAGAGGAAGAGGAGGGCGTTCAACCATTTTTAACGACAGGGAAGGCCTTGAATTTCAAAGATGAAACAGAGGATGATGTCATCAATAATTTCATCAGTGAACCCACTTCTGTCAGAAAAACAAATTTATTAGATCCTGAATAGTACTCTAGGTGAAGAAGAATAAGAAAATCTCACAGAGGAGACATTAGTCAGTGATACTCACATAGTTCCAGTGTTGAAAAGTTTGAAAAGTGTTCCAGTCGAGATTGAGCCTGGAAGAACCCTGAATATCAATCCCAATCTTGCTCTGGACGAACATGAATGCCTAATCACTCTCTTAAGAAAACATAAGGGGGAATTCGCATGGGAATACATAGACATGAAGGGTATCCATTCTAATCTATGCACCCACCACATTTATATCAAAAGTGACTCCCGGCTTGTGTGCCGACCTCAACGAAGGATGAAACCCAATCTTAGGGACATAGTGATGGAAGAAATTCAAAAACTCTTGGAAGTAGGGTTTATATACCCCATCTCAGATAGCAAGTGGGTGTCTCCACTCGTGATAGTATCCAAGAAGAATGGTAAATGGAGAGTCTATGTGTATTATAGAGAGTTGAACAAGGCAACACAGAAATATCACTTTCCCCTGCCTTTCATCGTCTTGGTACATGACACCTTATTTGGGAAGAAGTTCTTCTCCTTCCTGGATGGGTTTAGCGGGTACAATCAAATCCAGATTGCTCTTGAAGACCAGGATAAAACCACCTTCACCTGTCCTTGGGGTACCTTTGTATACAAGGTGCTTCCCTTTGGCTTATGCAATGCACCAGCCACATTTTAGAGAGTTTTGATTGGCATCTTTTCAGAAATGGTTAATGATAGTATGGAGATTTTCATGGACGATTTCGTCCCTTATGGTAGGGACTTTGAAGAGGCATTGAAAAACTTGGAAAAAGTTTTAACATGCTCTGAGCAGACCCAATTATATTTGAGCACTAAAAAGTGCCTTATGATGATTAGCGAAGGAGTAGTGCTGGGGAACTTTATCTCTGCTCATGGTATCCAGGTAGATCCATCCAAAATTATGGTGATTGAAAACATACCCACTCCTGGAACTCAGAAAGAGGTACGTAGATTTTTAGGGCATGCTAGGTATTATAGAAGATTTATTGAAATTTTTTCAACTAGCTTCTCCTTTATTTACCTTATTGATGAAGGATGTATAGTTTTCTTGGAATGATGCATGCCATACATCATTCACTGAGCTCAAGGGTAGGCTATCTACAACTCCTATCTTAAGGGGGACCAATTGGGATCTGTCTTTCCACATTTCTTCAGATGCCTCTGACACTGCCATTGGAGTAGTATTAGGTCAACAGGATGGTCAAGCACCATATGCAATTTATTACATTAGTAAGAACTTGGCCCCTGCTGAACTTAATTATACTATTACAGAGAAGGAATTTTTAGCCATTGTTTACTCCATTAACAAATTTAGACACTACATCATTGGGTATTCCACCTTTGTACACACTAACCACTCAACCATCAAGTACCTATTGAAAAAACCAGTTACTAATGCTAGGATAACTAGGTGGCTGTTACTATTACAGGAGTTCGATATTACCATTATTGACAGGCCTAGAAAAGAAAATGTTGTTGCTGATTATTTATCTTGTTTTACTAACAGTGATAACAACCTACCAGTTGAGGATTCTTTCCCAGATGAACACTTGTTTGCAGTTTCAACTCATTCCCCTTAGTATGCAGATGTTGCTAACTACTTGGTTGCAGGGAAGCTGCTGGCACACTTGTCCAAAAGAGAGAGAAGGAAGATTATTCAACAAAGTGCCAGGTATTGATCATGGACATATTTTCTACACAAGTCCCGATATTGAGATCCAAAGATGTGTAAGGGAGGATGAAGTCTTCCATATGTTGAAGGCCTCTCATAATGAGCCATGTGGGGGACATTTTGCAGACAGGAGAACAAGTCATAAGGTGCTAAGAATGGGTTGTTGTTGGCCTACAGTTTTTAGGGATGCCAAGAAATATGTCCAGTCTTGTGACAACTGTCAAAGAATGGGCCGACCTAATAGATTGGATGAAATGCCTCTTTTACCATAGTTGGTGGTGGAACCTTTTGACAGATGGGCCTTATATTTCGTTGGGTCTATAAATACTCATTCAAAACAGAAAGCTTACATTTTAGTTTGCACTGACTATATGAAAAAATGGGTAGAAGCTGTGGCTTTGGCAAAGGAAAATGACCAGGCTGTAATAGATTTCCTGTATGGAGAAATATTTACTTGTTTTGGAATACCCAAGGAAGTAATAACAGATGGAGGACCACAATTTGTGTCACACAAATTTGAAAATTTGCTACAGAAGTACCATATTCAGCATAGGATAACTTCACCTTACCATCCTCAGGCCAATGGCCAGGTGGAAAGTACCAATAAAGTTATTGAATCTATCCTCAACAAAACAATCAGGAGCCATCGTAGAGATTGGGCTAACAGACTTCCTGAAGCACTGTGGGCATATTGTACTATGTGGAGCAATACTACAGGTTTCTCCCCTTATGACTTGGTGTATGGAAAAAGCGTTGTCTTTCCCATTGAATTCGAAATAAAAACCTTGAAGACAGCCATGGAAGTGAACCTAGATGTAACTGAAGCCCAGAGGAATAGATTGAATCCCTGGAATGAACTCGAGGAAAAATGCATAGCTGCTGTGGATCAGACAACATTAATTCAACAACAGAGATCTAATTGGTATGACAGGTTCATCAAGAAGTGGGTCTTCTATGAGGGAGTCTGGGAGCTGTTATATGATTCAAGATTCAAAAGGGACTTTAAAGGTAAGATACGCACAAGATGGTAAGGTCTATATCTTATTAACAGAGTATTTGACAATGAAACAGTCCTCCTAGTCACCATCGATGAGAATAGTGCACCATTATTCGCTAACGGTCACAGGTTGCGATTGTATCATAAACCAATTTCAAGAGACGCATTTGTTTCACAGATTGCAGCTGATCTAGGATACCAGTTGGAGAAAGGGCAGGGATATTTCTCTGCCCCTATCAATCTTTAGAAAGTCGCTGCAGTTTTTACAGAAATTTTTTGTACATAAATAAACTAATGCTCAGTTCCTTTTTCGTTTTTCTTTCTTCCTTTACACTTGATTGTTTTTTTTAGAATCTATGTAGGAATTTATTCAAGGAGCAATGGTTATGACTGGGCCTGGCAACCATGAGCCCCTACGTAATTTTCTATTTTCTGGAAGAGCTCCTTAGAGAAGAAAATTTGAATGATGAACAACTTGGCGTAGCTGCAACACTGCAAAATTTGCCTATTTTTCCATCCTGTCGCAGCTACAACACCGTAAAAACCCTGCCTATCTTTCCCATTTCGCAGCTACAACACTGCAAAATTTGTCTATTTTTCTATCCTGTCGCAGCTGCAACACCGTAAAAACCTTTCCTATCTTTCCCATTTCGCAGCTGCAACACTGCAAAATTTGCTTACTTTTCCGTCCCGTTGCAATTACAACTCTGTAAAGACCTTGCCTATTTTCCCGTTACGCAACTGCGATACCGTAAAGTATCGGCCATTTTTCCATTACAGTAGCCATGACTCCAATGAAATTTTTCCTACTTTTACCCTTTTTAGCGGCTACAACTCCGCTAATTTGGCTGACTTTAACTACGGATTGTGGCTGCAACTCCTCCAAATTTGTCCAGAGTCAGACTACAACTCCTTCAAATTTGTCCAAAATTTATGCCGCCCTTGGTTTTGCCGATTTAGGTTGACTTCCTAGCTTTATTTATTATTCCGTTAGGATCGACAAGACAACTTTTGGTTTGATGGGAGAAGGATCATGGTAGCATGTGTGCAATGATATTTAAATTTGAAGGCCACATTGATACGCTGTATTATTCCGAGAAGTTACGGTTCATCCCATAATTACTAAGGCACGGTTCTGGTTATTTGCATGATTAAGCATTAAGTAGATTTGACAGAGTTAATCATACTTACATTTTTGTATCTATCGTTACACCCGTACTTCGTTAACTATCAATTCCCATGATCTAATGGTTATTCAAATTTAATTCACAACCGCCACCCTTTCGTAATTTGGGGTAAAATCTTACCAATGATTCTATGCTGAACTTTCCAAATTTTCCAACATCAACCTCCATTGTTTGTGCATGTCCTGTGCTGAAATCTCCATTGTTGGATCCTGCAATTTGCTAAGCTGATACTAGAAGTTAGAAAGAAATATAACATGGGTATCCTGACCCGGCATGAACCCCCAAACACGTAGGCAATATGAAAGAATGATGAAGTTTTTGCTATCTTTGAAGCCGTGGGCTGGACTGAGTTTTTCCAATGGCTTAATGGTTTTCATCGAGAGACTACTCTATAGTTTGCCTTAAACCTTACAACAACCTACTTAGAAGTTATAGGTTTGTGGATAGAAGTTTCTAGGGCGATTGTAGCTGAGGTTACCGGGCTCCTGCAGGTAGGAAGAGCTTGGTTTGGAAGAAGAACTCCCAGTTCCGCCGCAGTACAAGACTCTTTGGTCGCAGGTGAACAATTGTGTCCATCAGGACGAGAGATAGAAATACATTCATTGCCTCACCGGTGGGACTAAGTGGTCATCTTACTCAAGAAGTATATCACCTGTGAAGGTAGGTACTAGACTACCTAAGATTCTAAGTTCCCACTGCTGTCTCATTTGCGCCACAAAAATCTACTTAATGTTCCATTTTTTCTATTTAAAGACTTGCATCACATGGCTGGGTTTGTTAGAGTAGATAAGCATCCATATTCTTCCCTTACCCATCATGGTCTCATTAAAAATTTAATCTTAAGAAGCATAGCTCAGAGAAATCAAACATGGGAGCAATTTACTGGCCAACCTCAGATAACCCAAGGACCTATACCTTTGCTTGAGATTCCCATCAGAGAAGTAAGGGCACCTATACCTTTTCCTGAGATTCCCATCAGAGAAGTAAGGGCACCTACACTTCTGTTGAATGTCCAATTGGAGGAAGAGCAGGAGGACCGGAGTCCCTCCAATTTAGTTGGGGGGGGGGGAGCTGAGACAGAATCAGAAGAAGAGGAACAATCGATGGAAGATGTAGCCATAGCAAACCCTATAAAGGAGATAGAGAATTTGGGAGCTCCAACAACTGAAGCTGAAGATGGAGCAGCATTGGATGCTGTGACAACTGAAGCTGAAGTTGTGGGAGCTGTGGTTATAGAAGAGAATACAGAAGTCCTCACCATCGAATCCTCTCCTGAATGAAGGGGAACTTTAATAGAAGAAGAAACAGAATTGAACCAGAGATTGAAGTAGTTGAACCAGAGATTGAGGTAATTCCTGATCCAAACTCAGAATTTTTATCTATGAAACTGAAACCATCTCAGGATATAGAGTTAGTGGAGGAGCCCCAACAACAGGAAGATGAAGTCAATCATGATGTTGCTACACAGGAACCAACATCCTCATAAATCCTTACTGAAGCTCCATCTCAACCAAGAACAATTGATCCTGAGGTGGAGTTAATCCCTGATGTGAAGCTAAGAGAATATGAATAGATGCAGTCACAATCATCAGGGGACATCGAGGTATTTGGGGAACAATCTTATCTTTCGGGAGATATGGAAGTAATTCAAGAGCAATTCCAGTAGCATGAAGAAATGGGGGGAAATGACGCTGATGCACAAGAACCAGTAGACCTGCATCCCCCTGTCAAAGCCATGACTGAAATACAAGTAGCTGCAGCCGAGACTCAGGCAGATGTGGAAATTGAAGTTTAGGAAGAAGTTATCACACAAGAACCAACCTTCTCACATTTGAATGCTGAAGCTGTCAAAGGAGAAATTCAAGAAAAGGATGCGGTCACACAAGAACCGACATCCTCAGAATTAATGGCAGAAGTATGTAGGCAGAGACTATTGAAACCTTGACAGAAGAGATGGTAGAGAAAAGAGAGGATGCTGAAACAGGTCATGTTCCCTTTACGTCTATTGCAGGGTTGGAAACCCTTGTACCTCGAAGGAAGAGAAGAAGGTCAAGAGAAGAAATACAAGTATCTCGACCAGTAAGGAGAAGGAGAACAAGGTCAGTCACAGCAGCTGAAGCAACGTGAGAAAAATGGGAAGATATTGAAGCAAACATTGATTTTCCCATTTTGAGACCAAGGACAAACAATGCTCCATTGGAGATTGTTGAAGAATAACCTTTGCACCTTGGACAAACAATGCTCCACAGGGGAATGTTGAAGAAGAAATTGGTTCAATGCAAGTGGGTGTTTCGGACCAAGGTTGCTGCTGATGGAAGCACCTACAAATATAAGGAAAGGCTGGTGGCAAAAAGTTTCTCTCAGGTCCAAGGTGTGGACTACCATGAGACCTTTGCACCGGTTGCAAAAATGGACTCCATCCGCCTAGTTTTGGCAATTTCGGCATCTAAGCACTNGACTTTATACATGGATATATTCATGAGGAGATATACATGAAGTATCCTGAGGGCTACATCACTGATCCATCTTTGGTTTGCAAGCTAAAGAAGTCGCTATACGGGTTAAAACAACCCCCAAGAGAGTGGTATTCCAAGATGGATGCCTTCCTTCTCTCACAAAAATTCCAAAGGTGTAGATCAGATACAAATGTGTATTTACAGAAGCATGATGGTCCTTTTATTATTATTGTTTTATATGTTGATGACTTACTGATAACAGGTAGCACAGTTGCTTCCATTTCAACCATCAAAACTGCTCTCCACAATGCCTTTGAAATGAGTGATTTGGGGATCCTAAAACAATTTTTGGGGCTCGAAATTGAGAAAAATTCTGATGGGATTATGTTCACTCAATCCAAAAACATATCAGACCTCTTATTCAAGTTTAACATTGCTGAATGTAGGCCTACACCATTCCCTTTCCTTTAAGGGATCAACCTTGAAGAAGGAAAAAGCACACCTCCCATGGACTGCACTATCTATCGACAGTTGATTGGTAGCTTGTTGTACATGACACATTCTTGGCCTGATATCTATTATGCCATGAATTTTGTATCGATATATATGCAGTAGCCTCATGATATTCATTGGAAGGCATCCAAGAGGATCCTCCAGTATATTCAGGGAACCAGGACCTACGACATTCACTATGCTGCAGACTCCGAGCTAGAGCTGATTGGATACACAAATTCCGATTGGGCGGGTGATTCTATTGATCGAAAGTCTACTTCTAGATATGTATTCATGTTTGGTGGTGGCCCCATTTGCTGGTCTAGAAAAAAGCAGGCTTCCATAGCATTATCTTCAGGAGAGGCCGAGTATTGAGGAGCGGTGAATGCTTGCATCCAAGCAGTTTGGTTGCAAGTCATTCTTTCAGAGTTTGATCTTGGTATTACTTTGTCCAATATCCTCTTTTGTGACAATAAAAGTGCTATTAAAATATCCACAGATCTAGTTACCAGGTAGAGGACCAAGCATGTAGAGATCCACATGCACTATATCAGTGAGCTAGTGCATGACAAGACCATCATTCTGCAATACTGCCCCATTGATGAGCAGATTGTAGACATCTTCACCAAGAGATTTTTAGAAAAGAAGTTCACTTATCTCCATTCACTGTTGGGGGTGAGTTCATCAAGGTGATTCAGACTACTTTCAGTGTTTAGCTTGAGGGGGGGGGGGTTTCCCACTGGGTTTTCCCTCTTTTTCTCACTTAGTTTGTTTTGAGCATTGTTTCAGTTTCAGCATTGTACAGGGTGACCTATGGCCTTTGTTGTCGGGGCCCTAGCATTTTTATGCATTTATGTTTTCTAACTCCTCCTGAGTATAGCTTAAGGGGGGTGTTGGAGACATTTACCACCTTTCACACTCATTTTGGTCAATTTGGCCTAGTTAAACCATTATCCTAAGTATTATTGACTTAATTAACATAAGAGGAGCACTAGATGACATCAACTAGATCACATCCACACCTACCTTCAGTCAAGGAGGCTAAATTAGCCTTCTCCTACATTCGGGGAGGCTAACTGGAGCACTCTGGGGGTGATCTGAGTGTCATTAATGCACCATATTGCTAACTGATGGTTACAATCAGTTAAATAGGGCAGTGAAGGTCCCTTTAGGAAACTCATTACTAAAGGCCTTGCAAACCATCATGCAAAAGCCTATGAATTCTCTCACTTTGTTGCAGATGCAAAGCCCACTGCTCTGCTAACTCATGGAAATGAAGTTAGTAGGCTGTGGCATTAAAGGTTTGGCCATCTAAATTTCAAATATTTGCAGCAATTACAGAAAAAATCCATGGTTGAATGCCTCCCGGTCATCAAGGCAACCACTGGAAATTGCAAGGGTTGTGTGATTGGAAAACACCCTGAGCACAAGTTCGATCGGGGGAAGGAAAACTGAGCTACATGCATATTGGGGCTGATACATTCTGATATCAGTGGTCCAATTCCTGTCACATCCATGAATGGATCAAGGTATCTTCTGACTTTTATTGATGATTTTTCAAGGTACACATGGGTCTTCTTTCTCAAAAAGAAGTCTGAAGTATGTGAAAATTTTTCTGAACTGAAGGCCTTGATCGAGAATGCCTTTGGGCTTAAGATCAAGATCTTGAGATATGATAATGGTGGGGAGTATGTCAGTAATTATTTTCTACACATATTCTCCCAAAGTGGTATTCAGGTCCAACATTCAATTACCTACACTCCCCAGCAGAACGGAGTAGCGGAAAGGAAGAATTGGTCTCTCAAGGAGATGACCACCTATATGTTGGAATCAAAGAAATTGGCTGTAAATTTGTGGGATGAAGCCATGCATGCTACAAAATACATTCATAATAGTGTACCACACTCATATATTCAAGGGAAGACCCCTTTTGAAGCATACTTCAGACACAATCCAGATGTGTCAAACCTGCAGGTGTTTGGGTCCATGGCATGGGCCCGGATTCCACTTGATAAAAGAAGGGATTTGCAACAGAAAAGCATAGAATGTATGTTTATTGGGTATCCTAATGAATAAAAAGGTTTCAAGCTGCTGGATATAAAAACAAAACATATCATCATCGAGATAAGTGTGAAGTTCGATGAGCCTCTTCAGGAGGTGGAACTAGTGAAGGAAAAAACTGTTGATTTTCCTTCCTATTCTACTGAATATTTGGATGATGAAATTGGGGGTGATGACCCTGATTTGGATCCTCTGATTTATAATACTAGTGTGCAGAAAACATCAGATGCTAAATCATAACCTGAAGTACAAAATCATCTTCCCACATAGGGCCGACAGACACTCTCCTCCGTAGGAGATAACATTGGAAATCCGGATGATCCAAGGAAAACCCGATCTGATTTCCAAAAAGTAGGTATTGCGCTCTCTTGTCCTGATAATTTGCTGTCTGAAACTTGCTATTTTATGATTAGTTCAGACCCAAAATCTTACTACCATGCTCGGAAGGATCCGAGATGGCAAGTTGCCATGGATGAAGAGATGAATTCTCTTCAGAAAAACACTACTTGGGAGCTAGTTTCTCTTCCTCCGGGAAGGAAATTGGTTCAATGCAAGTGGGTGTTTCAGACCAATTTTTCTGATAATGGAAGCACATGCAAATATAAGGCAAGTTTGGTGGCAAAATGTTTCTCTCAGGTCCAAGGTGTGGACTACCATGAGACCTTTGCACCGGTTGCAAAAATGGACTCCATCTGCCTAGTTTTGGCAATTTCAGCATCTAAGCACTGGGAAGTGCATAATATGGATGTTAAGTCAGACTTTCTGCATAGAGATATTCATGAGGAGATGTACATGAAGCATCCTGAGGGCTACATCACTTATCCATCTTTGGTTTTCAAGCTAAAGAAGTCACTATATGGGTTAAAACAGGCCCCAAGAGAGTGGTATTCCAAGATGGATGCCTTCCTTCTCTCGCAAAACTTCCAAAGGTGTAGATCAGATCCAAATGTGTATTTACAGTAGTATGATGATAATTTGATTATTATTGTTTTATATTTTGATTACTTACTGATCATAGGTAGCACAGTTTCTTCCATTTTAGCCATCAAAACTGCTCTCCACAATGCCTTTGAAATGAGTGATTTAGGGCTCCTAAAACACTTTTTGGGGCTCGAAATTGAGCAAAATTCTGATGGGATTATGTTCACTCAGTCAAAATACATATCAGAACTGTTATTCAAGTTTAACATTGATGAATGTAGGCTTGCACCATTCCCTTTCCTTTCAAGGATCACCCTTGAAGAAGGAAAAAGCACACCTCCCATGGACTACACTTTCTATCGACAGCTGATTGGTAGCTTGTTGTACTTGACACATTCTCAGCCTGATATTTGTTATGCCATGAATGATGTATCAAGATATATGTAGCAGCCTCATGATCTTCATTGGAATGCAGCCAAGAGGATCCTCCAGTATATTTCAGGAACCAGGACCTACGACATTCACTATGTTGCAGACTCTGAGCTAGAGCTGGTTGGATACACAGATTCCGATTGGGCGGGTGATTCTATTGTTTGGAAGTCTAATTCTAGATATGTATTCATTTTTGGTGGTGGCCCCATTTTTTGGTCTATCAAAAAGTAGGCTTCCATAGCACTATCTTCAGCAGAGGCCGAGTATCGAGGAGCGTTGAATGCTTGCATCCAAGCAGTTTGGTTGCAAGGCATTCTTTCAAAGTTTGATCTTGGTAGTAATTTTTCCACTGTCCTCTTTTATGACAATAAAAGTGCTATTAATATATCCACAGATCCAGTTACCAGGCAGAGGACCAAGCATGTAGAGATCCACATGCACTATATCAGGGAGCTAGTGCATGACAGGACCATCACTATGCAATACTGCCCGACTGATGAGAAGATTGCAGACATCTTCACCAAGAGCTTTTCAGAAAATAAGTTCACTTACCTTCGTTCACTATTGGGGGTGAGTTCATCAGGGTGATTCAGACTACTTTCATTGTTCAGCTTGAGGGGGGGTTTTTCCCACTGGGTTTTCCCTCTTTTCCTCACTTAGTTTGTTTTGAGCATTGTTTCAGTTTTAGCATTGTATAGGGTGACCTATGGCCTTTGTTTCTAAGGCCCTATCATTTTTATGCATTTATGTTTTCTAACTCCTCCCGAGTATAGCTTAAGGGGGGGTGTTGGAGACATTTACCACATTTCACACTCATTTTGGTCAATTTGGCCTAGTTAAACCACTATCCTAAGTATTATTGACTTAATTAACATCCGAGGAGCACTAGATGACATCAGCTAGATCACATCCATGCCTACCTTAAGTCAAGGAGGCTAACTTAGCCTTCTACTACATTCGGGGAGGCTAACTGGAGCACTCCAGGGGTGATCTGAGTGTCATTAATGCACCATATTGCTAACTGATGGTTACAATCAGTTAAACAGGGTAGTGAAGGTGCCTCCAACCACTTCTGATGTTCAGTTACACTTCAGTTAACCTCATTGGGGTTCATTGGAGTCATTGATGTGCTACCACTTGATGGTTGGCTTGCTGTGACATGTGTCTGACCTCTTTCAGTTAAGACTCAGTAATTTATTGCACTACGACATTAGTTAGGGCTCAGTTGAGTCAATTAGGGTTTTCATCAGTGGTTAGCTTGAGTGTTGAATATGGCTTACATTCAGTTAAGCTAGACTCACTCATTCAATTCGAATGACCTCCTTGGGAATTCAAATTGCTTTGTCATTCATGCTTGCAGCATGACATTGTATTGTGTTACTCATTCTTTGTGTGAATATATAGAGCGACTACTCATTCTGTAGCCCTATTACACCATTTTCATGACTCATTTGTTATTAATCTTTGATGAGACTTGTGTTTAGTCCCTAGATAACTGTGCAAGTTTAATGCCGACATCCTCATAATTAATGGCAAAAGTGCCTATGTAGGCAGAGACTGTTGAAACCTTGACAGAGGAAGCTGTTACACTCCCAGTGCAGAATGTTCAAGCTGAAACATCAGATGCAAGGTATACACTCAATTTTCCTAGAACTTTTTTCTCAATATGGACTCTGATGATGAGGAAAATGCAGGAGAGAAAAGAATCCAGGGGCTGATAAAAGAACTTTCACGGTAAAAATGGAAGTGAATAAATTGAAGAGGTAGGTGGATAAGTATCAAGAAGGAATGAACCCCCTCGCTGATCATGAAAATATGATCATAGAACTGAGGGACAAATGGGTAGAAGAGTTGATGTTCCAGAAATTATGATGGGAAGAGATATAGAAACAATTGAAGGAGCTGAAAAAGTTCAAATCTATGCAGGTGGAGAAGGGCCGATTGTATACTCTTGCCCAAGAATTTTTAAGAACTAGAGCGCCATCTCCTTCTTACACTGTATTTTTGTTTGAACAATTTATTTGGTTTAAATTGAATGCATTAAAGGAGGGGAGACCTTATGAAATGGAAACCTCATCCCAGTTTCTAGAAACTTTCATGGAAAGTAATTTCATTGAGAAGAACCTGCTCTGTGAACTTTACCTACATGAAATGGCTTGTCCCTTGGACCACCATTCAAACCCTGCTCCTTACCTTGGAGATGTTCAGCTGAGAGCTTTTTCCTCCTTTGTCAGCAATCATATGCAGTGGAAAAGATATTTCTAGACCTACTCTCACAATGAGGCCAACACTAATCTTTGGGTTCGAAGTGAGACTCAATCCCCTCGCCTTCTCCTTGCTCTGCAGCGGCAAAGGCTTACATATTCCATCAAGACCCAACATATAGTTGAACTTCAAGAAAGGGTCATCTCCAAGTGTGTTGGCCAAATTACCATGCAGCAACAATCAACTTTGGAAGGCAGTAAGCATAGATGGTAGGCTTCCCCTTTATCACTGCAGAATAGGGACCCTTACTGTTTCAGGAACTTTAAACATGCTCTTTCAAGGGTCGAAGGATATGTGGGCTATATAAAGAAGTGTGGAGATAACTGGCTGGGACTCAAGTTCAAATTTCCTCTTATCTGGTGGCCAACAAAACCATACAGGGAAGATTTCTTTTTGACAAAGGCAGAAGAAGAGCAGTGTTGGAGATATTGGGTTGCCTACAATGCATTTCTAGAAACACAGGGATCACTTGAGCTCCCTTATAACTTTTCCTCTCTCCATGCACAAAGTACAAGAATAGATTTGGATTTGGACTAATGGAGATTGTTGCATAGGGACATGCAACAGGACAGTTGGGGGCAGATGTTGGGCCCAGAAATGACCCCTTTTTGACCACACTTGATATACTCTTTTTGCCTTATCTTACCCTATTTTCATGCACCTAACAGATGTTTTTCCTTCATTGGAGCCCTGATTCCTTATAGGTATGATTACTTATTGTTTTATCTTATTAATACTTATGATTGTAATAAACAGGGCTTAATCCCTTGAATTATGCTAATAAGTTGGATTTTATGAAGATTGTTCAAAGCGTGAAGGATACAAGTGAATTAGATAAAGCAGATTCTAGAAGAAATGAATATGTATTTCCAGTTGTTCCCACGGACTCTATCTTTGTAGATGAAACACAGTCAAAGATCCTCATCCTACACAAGCTGCAACAGACTCGGTTCAGCAGCGCGCCATTATTCAAGGGTAGCTGCAATTTATGGAGTAATTCTTGATTTGGTTATGTTATTTCATTATCGGCTCATGCAACAAAATTCCTATATTCTTTGCTTCTGTTTCACCACAGTTGTAACAACGCATTGTAATAGGGTAGCCTGAAGATCGTAGATCTTCATGGCTACCCGATATTAGTGGATAGACGTTATGAAGATTAATGTATAAATATTAGGGAGTGTCCAGAGCCAAGGGTTGGAATTTAATTGATCTCATTGTATATGCTGCGACAGAGACTGTACTTTCATTCTATTATCTAATACAAGGAGTAGGATTCTTATGATTTTCGTGTTTTAACTTGTGTTAGTTTTCGACGTCTCTGTTCGAAGGCTGGGCCCGCCTTCCTATAGATATTGCCGAGTTAATTAGGTATTTATCTTCTCTATCATGTGGTGTGGATGTTACAGTATATGTCTTCTTTTATAACAACTGCAACAATAATGATTTATTGTGTGTTTCCTCAAATGATCAGTAATCGCATTTCTTGTAAGCCGCAGCAGAGTGGTGTGACAGTCGATTGTGTAGACTAATTTTCCTTATGCACTTGTGTGGTAGCTGTAACAGTCGAGATCATCCCTATTTTCTTTCAATTGCTGTCTTTCTTGAGTTTTGCGAATTCAGTCCATTCACAGTTATAATTGTTGAGTTCAATTTCTGCATTTATGATTTCTAAATCAAGTTGGATTGAGATAGTTATAATGGATCTTTAGATAACCTGGTGATTAAGGATTTAACTTTCTGCAAAAGTAAATCTAGATGTTTATTTTCTGAATCTTTTATTTCTAGATTAAGGTTGTAAGAAGGTATTTGTGCTTTTGCATTCTTAGGAAGGTGAATTAGATTAAGTTAATCATGGGAAGAGTTGGGCTAAATAGGAAGGTAGGATAGTTTATTCAACAGTATCAACTACTTAGTGTTTAAGCATAGACAGTGAAAAATTATCTTTGTAATAAAAAGTATTTCCTGGGTTGATAATTTATATTGAACATTCTGTATGTTGGCTTTAATTAACTTGCATATAGAGTGCCCAACATTCGTTACCTTAGGTCCTCCTACAACCAGTGCTTGATCTCTGGAAGATCGAATGATCCCCATTTGGATCAACTTGTCATGCTCCTAAGTGAGGGATTCAATGAAGGAGTTAAGAGTAGGAATCTTCCAATTTGGAGTAGAAAGCTTCACAGAATGAAATGTTGATACAAAGACTGACTAGTTTGCACCAAGTTTGGAAAGAATGGCAAGGATAAGTTGATCATCCTCCTTCTCAACCTTGCACAAATTCAATTGGAACACTAGATTCTTGAATTTTGTTAAGAAGTCATTTAGTGTTTCGAAATTGGATGGATGGAGAGAGATCAACTCATTCTCCAGCTGATAGATCCTTAGATCATCCTGCTTGTCAAATAAGGAGGAAATATTATCCCAAACCTCCTTGGGAGTCTTCAATCCATTGATGTGGAAGAGAATATCTCGAGAGATTTAGAGCGACAAGCATCCGTAGGCTTCATCAAGCCTATTCCAATACTTTTCTTTGTCAACATAATGAATTGGATCTTTCTCTTTCTCCATTGTGAGTCTAAAGAGTCTTTTGGAGCGTAGCTACATGTCCATGTCCTCCTTCCACTGGTGGTAGTTGAAAGGAGTGAGAAGGTCCATTGGAGGAGCCATTTAGAATGCAAGGGAGAGGACTGAACTACTGTAGCGAATGCATATAAGGATACTAAGCTTCTTGTAGCGAATGAAGTGAAGAGGACCGATAAACCTGTAAATCAGATAATCAAACAGAAAAAATAAGGTCGACAGTCTACACTTTTGGAATTTCCTTCACACCCAGCATAATTGATCTAGCAAGCTTGATTAACAATTCCTTAACTTGGGATATTAAGTGGTAAATTATCCGCTTCTGGTGCAGTACTGGAAAGATCAATTTTTCTCAAAAAAAATGATCCAAGTATGGATCTATAGTAGGATAAGTGCCTTGTCCTACTGAGGCTCTGATACCATATTAAATTGAGCACATAGATCTATGGATCAACACACAACTGACAAAATAGATCACACAATTTACTCAACAATTAAATAATGAAACAATGCAAAAATGGCTTGCAACTGTGAATGCTTTCATTAATCAAAATCAATTAGATATTAATTACAATGAAGTATAATGGCTAAATAGCCACATGCAATTCAAATCCATGTGAGGAAATTTGAATTGATTAGACTGTACTTGAATGAATGGTTAATTGTCCTTGTCTAAATCATTATCGGAGGACTGAATGGTTAACTGACCTTGTCTAAATCATTATCAGAGTTCATCAAAGCTCTAAATCACAACTCAAGTGTCTAATTCAGTGTTAACTAGTCTAACTGACTGAGGTAGGTGAGTAAATGCACCTCTTCTGCATGCAGCCATGAAATCCTAGCACTAACTGAGTAGAACTGAATGTAAGGGATTGGAACTGAATGTAACTGACACCTTACTGAGCTTGACTAGTCACCAACTCAACTCAACTGATGGAGGTTGGTATTGGCACTCCCAGTGGCTCCTAATTTGTAGGGATTGATCTAAGAGGATCCTAAATTGATGCATGCAGGTGAAATCAGTGGAAATAGGCCTCAATTAGTGTTCCCCACACTTTAGTAACTGGAACATGTGCCCCAATTAGGCCAAGTGGACCGAATGGTGCTACTGATTAGAAATAAATTGGAAGGACTCCCGATTTATACATGACTCCTGATTTAGACATATGACCGAATTGTACAAGGGAGGATTAATAATCCTAACACCAATTCTGATGGACTCCCAACATTTTTTCACCATATCGTCCACTTAGAGTACAGATATCCCAAACCTCATCCCATGCTACTTTGTTTCTTGTCGATGCTTCCCATGCTACCATTGAGCTTCATTGAGCTCACAAGTGACAAGCACCCATGTTGCTGAGTGCTGCGAGCATCCACATCCAAGATGCTTCCATGTGAAGGCTTGGGCATGTGAGCTTTCCAAGTTTCGTCACCGTGGGAATGCGCCTCATCCTTGGCGCGTCCTAATGTGCTTCCATACTTCTACCAAATGACTCAACTATGTTGGCAGGATCCTCAGTGGGTGATGCGCCCCATCTTTCCATGTCGTGGGTGATTTTTCTATCAACAATTTTCTACAAAGTGTCCCAAGACATGCTACTTGGGAGTGAGGGGTACAACAAGGTTCCCATATCACCGAGGCCTGGAACCAAACCCATTCTCCTAACTTCTTCCACCACTCCCAATAATTTATCTCCCAATAGATCAATAAGTTCTATGTATAACTCAATGTCCAACCATCAGGACTAGGACCCCCATATTTTTTGAAACTTTCGAGAATGTATTCCACCTCCTTTTTGGTCACATGACTAAAAATGTCTTCGAGAATGTCATCATTCACCATTCATGAAA
Source organism: Pseudotsuga menziesii (assembly GCA_001517045.1). Classification (NCBI taxonomy): domain Eukaryota; kingdom Viridiplantae; phylum Streptophyta; class Pinopsida; order Pinales; family Pinaceae; genus Pseudotsuga; species Pseudotsuga menziesii. Next base: position 196,379 of record LPNX011229923.1, read on the forward strand.
GGCAGGAACCCATCGATACAATCTCTTCAATAAATACCCTGTTCGAATCCTTGAGAATCTATGAGAAATATGATGTATCCAACATAGCCAAACTTTGAAAATCCCTAACTTTATCCCCATTCTATAACGTCATTTCCCATATTGTGTTCATGTGCTTCCCGTGGGAGGAAAAATGATGAAAAATTGTGTTATTATCTCCCAATTTTAACGAGGTGGATCAACTTTTTAGGTGCTAGTCACACTCCCTATCTAGAAACAACTTCACTTTTTTTTATCTTCGAGATGTTTTAATTTTAAAAGTTCAATCTCATTAATTATGACACCCTCCAAGTCATTAAGAAAAACACCCAACTCCTCTTCCACCTCCCTTATCTGCACGTCTCTTTCCTTAAACCTTTTGTGTGCCCACATCAAATATTTTTCTTTATTGAAATGTATACACACTGTGCTAAAGGTATAAATGCTTGAGATTCCATTACGAGAGTTGATCATAGAATTTTTTTGTGCTCAATATTTTTATGTGATTGCACAACATGATGGAACCTTGTAAGAAATTAATTAGCCTCGTTGATATGAAGTGAATCACATATTCACCAATGCTTAATGAAGTTCTTATCAGATCATGTGAATTGGTGCCTTAGTGAGTTGTCAAATCATTGCATAGACTATTCCATTGTCTAGTGATCCTCTATGAACAACAATGCAAATTTTTATCCTCATGATGGGATTTTTAAACAATTATTAAATGTTAATATTAATGAGTACTAAGTGGTAAAAGGAGATGGCATATGAATTATTTGGACCAATTTTACTTTACATAGTCATATTCAACACTATTGTTTGAAACGAAGTACATATCATATCAAAGGTATCTCTAGGTACCAAGCCTTTTCAGAGAAGATGAAGCAAGTTAAACATGTCTAACAGTATCATAGATATATAATATTATTGATGCAATTCATCATGCAATTTAAACACATTGAGAGTTACAAGGGATTACAATGGACTTTCATGGCACAATGTAATTGTTTAATCAAACTCATCGTCATTTTTAAAATGGATTTAAAATTCACAAATTGGTAGCCAAGCTTTACAACCAATCAATTTAAATGAAAATGAGTATGACGAGCATGATCCAAGACTTTGATTTTTCCCAACTATAACCTAGTGTTTTGTTTCAACCTATAGTAAACTTTAACCCATAAATTGAACCACAACAATGGTATTGTTGAAATATTGTAACTTCAAAGGATATTCTAAATGTATTTTATTGATGTACCCCAAGGGATATATTTTAATCATCTGTCGGGATGTTATTATTGTAATTGGCCATCATAGAATCATGTGGTAAAGTCTCCATTGTAAGTCAGGTCAATAGTGCCCTAATGAATATAATATAATATTTTTTTGTGATTTCCTAGGTGAAGTTAGCCCAAATAATTTAGTGGGGCTGACTTGATTAGGTTAAAAAGTCAAGTGACAAAAAGAGTATAAATAGAGGAGATGTGCTTCTCAATTGAACAAACACTCAGACTTGTGTATTGCACACAGGAGAGAGAGAGAGATACATACCAACAAGGAGGAGGATTACCTATTTTTGGGTTTTATCTTATACATCTTATACAAAGGAAGTTTTGCTGGGTTTTCTTCCCCTTGAGGGTTTCCTAGGATAAATCTGTGTCTATCTCGTGATTGTGTTTCTTTCAGTGATTCTGCATATGGAAATGTTGTGAATTTGGATTAAACACTAATGATATCTATCTAAGCATATGACATATTAACATGGTTTCAAAGCTAGTCTGAATAGAACAACTTTCACAAGGTGAAACTCTCTCTCCTCTCCCTCTGGAAAGAAATTAGGGTTTATGCAAAAGTTGTAATTTTGAAGATTTGCTTGCATATAAAGTTGCACCTCCCTGGAGAACATCTATTGAGCCCTAGATCGAAGTTTTTGGGTGGTTGAATCTTCGGGAGAGCCAAACCCTAGTTTTGCCTTGAACCAAAAAACTGCAATAAACCAGAATAAAAAATTATGTAGAAATTGAAACCTCATAAGCAAGTTTTGAAGGGTGACGATTTGGGATATCAAGAAACCATGTGGATCAACTAAGTCATCCGAGTCAAGCACATCTCATGGTAAGCTCAGTTTTTCATTTTGATAAATTTCAATTTTTAATGACCTCTTAGATAGGATGGCCCTAAGCACTAAGCTTGAGGATAAGCTAGAAGGCATTGAAAACATTCGAGCATGGAAGTATAGGATTGGTCTCATTATTAGTGAGAATGATCTTGATAAGTACATCAAATATAATGAAGTCCTAGAACTAGAAGAAGATGAATCCAAGGAGAAGTACCAGAAGGACCTAATCAAGGAAATTAGGATCATTGCTGATTCTATCGAATATCACTTGATCCGTCAAGTGTCATATAAATAGACACCAAAGAAAATGTATGATTCCCTTTTTAGAATGTATGAGGGAAGGAACATCAACAAAAAGATGAATTTGAAATCTCAATTGAAGAGCAACAAGATGAGTAAAGGAACATCAATTCAATATTACTTCACAAGGGTCTCCCAGTTCAAGGAACAACTAGATGATATTGGAGACTCCGTTAATGAATATGAACTAGTCATGACTGCTCTCAATGGTATCACTAGACCTTGGGATTCATTCATACAGATTATGTGTGCCAGAAAATAAAGTATGAAGTTTGACATTGTATGGGAAGACTGCAACCAATAGGAAGCTAGAGTAGCTAACAGAGAAGCTCCACTTAAAGAAGATGATTAATCTCTAGCCACCCATACAAGAAGAAGAAGACAATAGAAATTCAAGAAGGACAGTCACAAGGAGTATACACCTCCAAATAATTTTCAAAGGAAAAGAGAAAGAAGTCAGAAGAAAACTACTCCAAATATCAATGCTACAACTGTCATAAGATAGGACTTCTTGACAGAGAATTTCCATTGAAGAAGAAGAACAACAAAAGACATCACACTCATCTAGCTGAATATGAAGATGAAGAAGAATAAGAAATACCTCAAAAGAGACAAGCAAATGAAGAAGATGTATAAGAATATGTACTATTCTATGCACTCTCTGGGTCTGTAACACCTGGAGAAGATACATGGATTATTGATAGTGGTGCCTCAAAGCACATGACATGGAAGAAGCAAAATCTGTCAAAGGCTTGAAGAAAATAAGTCTCCTTAGAAATTGTCATTAGGAGATGACTATCAATATCCCATCAAAGGCATTGGTGAATCAAGGTACAAGCTTAACTCTGGAACCTCCATGAAGATGAAGGAAGTACTATATGTACCAGGTTTTAAAAAGAACCTACTTTCCATCTCAACACTAGATAATAAAGGATATCAAGTTTATTTTATAGATGGACAAGTACTCATGTGGACCAAAGGAAATACAATTGAAGATGCTGTGGTCATTGGTGAAAAAGAAGGAGGACTATACAAACTCAAGGGACATCCAGAAACAACCCTTTTCCATGAGACCACTAGCTCAAGTGAACTATGTCATATAAGGCTTGCTCACATAAACTACAAAGCATTACCTTTTGTGAGAAAAGTGGTAACATGATTACTGGATATGAATATTGATCATGAAGGCACTTGAAAAGGATGTGCAAGAGAAAGGAACATCAAGAATCCATTTCTGAAAAGTGAAACAAAGACTAAAGGTACATTGAAATTAATTCATTATGATGTATGTGGTCCTATGCCCTCCACATATTTAAGTGGATATGGATACTATGTCACATTTATTGATGACTATTTAAGAAAGACATGGATATACTTCTTGAAGACCAAGAGTGAAGTGTTCGGGAAATTCAAGGAATTCAAATCCTTGATAGATAACCATTCAGAAAGAAGAATCAAGACACTGAGATCAGATAATGGTGGAGAATATACTTCTAAATAATTTGAAGCATTCTAAAAAGAATCTAGAATCAAGAGGGAAGTAACCACTCCCTACAATCCCCAACAGAATGGTGTTGGGTAAATAAAGAATAGAACCATTATGGAAGAAGTGAAATCAATGATTCATGACCAAGACCTTCCCATGCACCTGTGGGATGAAGCAGCAAGAACAACTGTTATGTGCATAATATATTATCTCACGGTGCTCTTGGATTCAAGACTCCTAAAGAAATGCATACATGAAAGAAACCTGAAGTGAGCCATTTCAATATATTTGGCTGTCCAGTATATGTTCATATACAAAAAGTGAAGATAACCAAGTTGGATCCTTCCAGAAAGAAGGGAATATTTGTTGGATACTGTGAAGTATCCAAAGCCTTAAGGATATACATTTCAGGATTCCGTCATATATAGATTAGTAGGGATGTGACATTTGATGAAGAAATAACTATTAATAAATCCAGAAGGTGTCATCTTGAATAAGTACATGAAGAGGATGTACCTCCTAGAAAGGTAGAAGCTTAACCCTCTCCTGAAATAGTAGCATCAGAATATCATGATATGATAGAATCTCAGGAACCCCCTACTATGGATATATTTCGAAAGAGAAAAATTGCTTGGGTAAGAGAAATCATACAAGAAGTAGAGAAGTATGGAGCTCCAGAAGGCTCCACAAGAACAAGCAAGAGATCAAATCCATTCTCCAGTTATGTAGCTTTGATGTGTGACCTTGTAGATCAAGAACCCACCAGCTACAAGGAAGTTGCACATAAGAAAGAATGGGTGGAAGAAATGATGGAAGAATGCTAGTGAATAATGAAGAATGATGTTTGGGATATAGTACCCAAACTAGAAAACAAGAGTGTGGTATCTTCGAAGTGGATCTAGAAGATAAAACATGCAGCTGATGGAAGTATTGAAAATTACAAGGCAAGATTTGTGTCCAGAGGATTCTCTCAAAAAGAGGGGATTGATTATGAAGAGACATTTTCTCCAGTAGCAAGGTACACTTCCATCAGAACCGTCATGGCACTTGCTTCCATGATGAAGTGGGATCTACACCTGATGTATGTAAAGGCATCCTTCCTCAATGGTGTGATTGAGGAAGAGGTATACATCGAACAACCACAAGGATTTGAAGTTGAAGACATAGTGACTCATGTATGTAAGTTGAAAAAGGATCTGTATGGACTGAAGCAAGCTCCTTGATCTTGGTATGGAAGAATTGATAGCTTCTTGACAAGCTTTGGTTTTACCAAGAGTAATGCCGACCCTAACCTTTACATGAAGTTTATGGATAATGAACTTGTCATACTATTGTTGTATGTGGATGATCTATTTCTGATAGGAAATGAGAAACATATTACAGATTGTAAGAAGAATCTAGCTAAAGAAATTGAATACAAGGTCATATATATGCTTTGATGTGAACACCTTAAGTCAGTATCTAGTTAAACCTAGAAGAGTTCATCTAATAGCTGCAAAGCATGTGATGAGGTACCTAAAGGGTGCAATAGACTTTAGACTATACTATGATAGAGATCATGACTACAAATTGTATGGATATACAGATTCAAACTAGTTAGGAAGAGCTGCAAATAGAAAGAGCACCTTAGGTGGATGTTATTGTCTAGGATCCACCATGATCTCATGGTTTAGTAAGAAACAGTCTAGTGTTGCTCTCAGCACAGATGAAGCAGAGTACATAGAAGCTTTCTATGCTAGTTGTGAATGATATGGATTTAGAAACTGATGTCAGGTCTATTTTACATGGAGTTGGATACCATAGTGATTCTACGTGACAACTAGAGTTGTATAAAGGTGACAGAGAATCCAATGTTCCATGATAAATAAAAGCACATAGAAATATGATATTTTTATATAAGGGATATGGTACGGAAGGGAGCTTAAAAACTACAGTATGTAAGTACCAATGAGTAAGTTGCTGATGTGCTGACCAATTCTCAATCTTGAGTAAAGTTTGAATACTTCCGTGAAAAGCTTGGTGTATTTCGAAAAGAATTTCCTCACAAGGAGGAACAGTGATGATGCTACAAAATTTTCTTGAAAAGGAGGAACATGTCGAAGATATGGACTCCCCTCAGGAAGGAGAAACAAGTAGAAGATATGGACTCTCTTTAGAAAGGAGGAACAAGTCGAAGATATGGACTCTCTTCAGAAAGGAAGAACATGTCAAAGATATGAACCCTCCTTGGACAAAGGGGGAGTAGGACAAAGATATGTATCCTCCCTGGAAAGGGGGAGTGATTATGAGACTGTCATTGATGAGGGGATGGAAGTGATGCTCCAGTATGAAAGAGGCCAAGTGTTCCTGCAGATGCTGACGAGGTCCGAAATTCACTTGTGGATGATAATATCCTCTTTTGATGATGGTCTCGTGGAAAACAACACTCTACTCTTGAGAGTGGTACTTACTAGATGAGGATGGTCCTACATATGATACTATTGAATGGAGAGTGTACCTACATTCATATGTAAATGCCATAGAATAACACTTGCTTGGGAGTGGTCCCAGCTTTAAAGCTGAGGATGCTCTACATTGAGTCCTTGCGAATGATAGGTCCTGCATTCACGTGCGGACAAGATCTACAGTAGCAAATGATACTCTCGCATCGAGAGTGTACCTACATTCATATGTATATTCCATAGAATAACATTCACTTGGGAGTGGTCCTAACTTTAAATTTGAGGATGATCTACGTTGAGTCCTTATGGATGACAGGGCCTGCATTCACATGTGGATGAGATCTGCAATAATAGACAATACTCTCACATGGAGAGTGTTCCTACATTCATATGTAGATGTTGTAGTATAACACTCACCTAGAGTGGTCCTAGCCTTAAAAAGCTTAGGATGGTCTACGTTCAGTCCTTGTGGATGATAGGTCATGCGTTCATGTGAAGACATGATCTACATTCAGTTGTAGATGATATGGTCCTGCATTCATTTGCGAACGATCCAACTGGTTGATACTATGGACCCTCTTCATTAAGGGGGAGTAGGCTGATCAGGATTGCATAATCCTTGGACCTATGTCCTAAAGTGATAGGGATTGATCATCCCATAAAGAGATCATGTGTAATGCAGGTAGTGTTACAGAAAAGGATCAAGAAGATTGAAGTGATGTGACAAAGGATCAATAAGATCGAAGTGATACTACAAAGGACCAAGAAGATCGAAGTGTTGCTGCAAAGCATCGAGAAGATCGAAGTGCTGCTACAAAGTATTAAGAATATCGAAGTGATGTTGTAAAGGATCGAGAAGATCGAAGTTCTTCTACAAAGGATTGAGAAGATCGAAGTGTTGCTGTAAAGGATCAAGAAGATTGAAGTGCTGCTGCAAGGATAGAGAAGATCGAAGTACTACTGCAAAGGATCGAGAAGATTGAAGTGCTGCTACAAAGGATCAAGAAGATCGAAGTGTGGTTGTAAATGATCAAGTGACCAAGTGATGAAGAAGATAAATATTCGATGTTGTAAAAGATGATGCTCCAGTACCGAAGACATTGAAGAGTAATTGTTCTAGTTATTGATGATTGTTGAAAACTTCCTATGACGTATAGATGTATTATCTTGATACTGCTGAAGGTTCTCTGTCTCATTACTCCTATAGTTGATGATGTTTTTGTCAGTAGAATACCCTTCTCATTAAGGGGGAGTGTTGAAATATTGTAACTTCAAAGGATATTCTAAATGTATTTTACTGATGTACCCTAAGGAAGATGTCTTATTCCTCCGCCAGGATGTTATTATTGTAATTGGTCATCATAGAGTCATGAGGTAAAAAATCCATTGTAAGTTGGGTCAATAGTACCCTAATGAATATAATATAATACTATTTTGTGATTTCCTTGGTGAATTCGGCCCAGACAGTTTAGTGGGGCCGACTTTATTAGGTTAAAAATTCAAGTGACAAAAAGAGTATAAATAGAGGAGTTGTGATTCTGATTTGAACACAAACTCACACTTGTATATTGCACATAGGAGAGAGAGACATACTTACTAGAAAGGAGGAGGATTACCTATTTTGTGGTTTTATCTTATACATCTTATACATATGAAGTTTTGCTGGGTTTCTTCCCCTTGAGGTTTTCCCAGGATAAATCTATGTCTATCTTGTGATTGTGTTTCTTTCAGTGATTTTGCATATGCTACTATTGTGAATTTGGATTAAACACTAACGATATCTAGCTAAGCATATGAAATATTAACAGATATATAACACTTGTACTTTATAAATATAAAGAGACATCTAGACTATAAAGAACACACGAATATAGAGAAGAACCCTTAAACTAGGTAAACCATCAATTACTCCTTAAGGAAGGAATCATTACACAAGCCATGCTTGATACAAACAATAGATCCAATATATCTCTTACAATGATAGTAATGTATACTTATACTTTCTCTTGAGTTTTCCTAGGGGTTTATGCCAACTACCCCTTATTATTATATTATTTCATCCAACTCCCAGTGAGTCTATTTATTACCCACCAACTACCAAGTAGGCCTATGCCCAAATTACTTACATTGTCCACTTGGGTACTTCCCTAGGTACTCCATATTATCATCCATATGCACATAATATTTCACTCTCATTTTGCATGTTTCATCCTTGATACATAGGAGGAATCCATATAATATGACATACTAAGCAATGTAGCAAATTAGTGCCAAGCACGAGCATCCATTCATCCTAGTGGAATGTGATCACAGGTTCCACTTACTTCCTTTCCATCTTTATCTTAATTCTAGTTGCTCCTTTGGTTCCATGCCATTGTTATTCTATTATGATATCACCATGAATTTCTTTTAGTCCTCCATGTTCCTCCATACTGCTTTCATTTTTGGTTCCATGTTTGTGAAGCTCCTAACCTTTCCTTGATGACTATTGTTTCTCATGGTGGTGTGGGTGATGATATACCAAAACCTTACTTATAGGTTATTATTTCTTTGATTTTTCAACCCGTGGTTCCTTTGGTTCAATTAAATACTTATATCCATGTTCATTTTGATTCCCTTTCTTCTTATTCAACCTTGGACTATACATCTGCCATGTTTGTAGATACTTCAATCCTTTTACCTTCAAATACTTCTTCATGTACCCCATTTTTCCCTTCTTGCTTAGTAAGAGAAATATCCTAATGCAATTTTCTTCTTTTTATACCAAATCTAAAATAAATTATTTTGTGCAATAATATTAATGGTACCAACATAGTCCAACCAAGGATGTCACAAAATAATATCCACCTCATCAATATTGATAGCATGAAAATATGGGTGTAACCCATATTTATCAATGGTAATCTTCAAAACGTTTTTGAACATATACACCCTCAACATGCGTGATGTGAATATGTTTTGTGGGGACTTGTAACCTTTTATCCAAATTTACATTCACGAGATTATACTTGCTACTATGGTTTTTAGAAATAGTAGCATTTTCTCATTGAATACATCCATAAACATGTAATGGGAAGTTTGTGCATGAAAAAAACCTTTAATACTTTCTCTATCATTGTTGAAACCTTGATATCGTCTATCTAAAAAATTATTTTCAAATTATTCATTTGGAAGTTGACATCTTGTCATAATTAAGCGAATGCCACTATCTAGTGACATCTTCTTTTAAACCATGGGGTAACTAGTATATCCAATTCCCATTCCACCATAACTTTTCCCTACTTATGTACTCTTCAATACTAAGAACATCATTTTTTTTGTAGAAAACATCTTGTTTATGATAAATCCAAAAATATAATTAGGGTTTTGACAATAACCACTTACTTTAGAGACAACAAATTTAAAGTGACCATAACCCCCTCAATATTCCCTGGGATCTCTATTATGACCACAATTATTAAATTCCATGATCATTTTTCATCAATTGGAGTTGGTTTGATATAAATTTAGCCACTCTATCAAAAGATATTAGTTATGCAATCCGCATGATGATTACCAAAAAAACCCTTTAAAAATAGTAAACTTTAAAAAAGTGATAACTTCACTTCTTGGACTCGATCTTTGATGATTTGTTTTTTGAAATCAAGTGTCCCGAAGATAGGGACTTAGATCTGTGGTAGTGTTTTTTAGATTTCTACACATAAATTTTCAAATATTGAGCTGTATACCATTGTTGTCTAATACAACTCTAATAGAAATATATACAAGAGACATTCACACCATAAAGAACAAAAGAATACAAAAAATAACTTTTAAGGTATGTTATCATCATCAATTACTCCTTAGGTAAGGAATCACTCTACAACTCATGTTTGTTACAAAACAATACGTCCAACATCTTTCATATAATTATACTCATGTATATTTTTATATTCTCACGAGTATACATAGGGGTCTATTCCAACTACCCTTTATTATTATATTATTTCTCCCGACAACCTAGTGAGCCTATTTATTACCCACCAACTATCAAGTGGGCCTATGGCCACATTACATACATTGTCCCCTTGGGTATCTCCCTAGGTACGCCATATTATCTTCCCTACATACATAACACAACCCACAATAGTTGAAAAACATGCACAAGGAGGTAAAACACACTTGTAAAAGAACTACAATGACATCGTGAGGAAAAGTGCATGGGTAACAGAGATGCATCGACATATTAGGAATCGAGTGATGCCTTTTTCTTGTATTGACCAAACCCCATAGATAATTTAAAAATTAATGAGGTAAAATGCACTAGTAAAAGAGTTGTTGTAACACACCCACATGCTACTCAACTACACTAATACCAATCTATAGAAAAACACGCATAGAGCGTTATAAAGACTCTATAACCAATCTATAATACCAAAGCACATTATATGCCCATAGTGGAAGCTTATCAATTAATATATTGTACTTACATGAAAATTAAGTTGATATTATTCAAACAATTAGTAATGATCCCCCATTCAACTCACCATTGCGGAAGTGTATTTAACTATAGGTTAGATTTCCTAACTATTATTAATTTTAGTTAATCAATTAATTAATTAACATTATTTAAATAGTCTTGACAATTATTTTCCTCCTTCCCAACTTAACCATACCATCCCAACATTGGAAGTCAGAAGTCGAAACCGCATAAATGGTCCCTAAGGAAACAACCCCAGCATGCCCACTCCAACTTCCAAATCCCAAGCAACCTGGCATTGACATGTCAGACCTCATAAGTTGACACTCACTAAACAAAATTTAACAATGACCCTTTCGACATCGTCATCGACGTCGCCGCCTCGATATCAAAACTCCAGTGAATTCACATGCACTGGGCACTATCACCCTTCGACTCGAAAGTCGGATGTCAGAAGTTGGAATGAATCCACAACCTTACAAGGATACCCTCGATTTTGACATCGACACTTCGATATCGGTATGAAATTACATTATTATTTATTATGTCGGTCCCAACATCAACACTTTGATAGTTAACTTTAAATTTAACAATGATCTCCACTAGGAGTTCCCTTTAGACCTTAGACATTGTCATCGATACTTCGACATTGAAACATAATATTTCTCCTCCAATGTGGAACCCACCGCATTAGAAATTAACAGAAACATTAGAAATCACCTCTGGAGAGTCTACGATGTTCCAGCAAGTTGAAAAAGGGTTAATCATAAGTTTTAGGCACATGTTAAGTTCTCTTAACTGATTGACACCTAAACGCACTGAATTTAAGAAAAATGACCCAGGTAAAACTTTGCCACTGATTGAACTTGGAATCTACATGTTTTCAATAGAAAAACTCAAAAAAGACTATGGATTGTTTAAGTAATCCATCCTTGAGTTAGATAACTGTAAACTTATGCTTCTCAATCATAGAGCTATCTAATGGAATTGCAGAAAATATTTTGTCTTAAATCACATTCACATTAAGTCTAAAGAACAAAGTTCCAACTAAACATTAAATTATGAAACATTTATATTACAAATAACTACTATAGTAAGTAACAAATCACAAGACTTGTATAATTTAGGAAATAACTCCATAAACAAGTTTAACGACCTCCTTTAGGATTACAACATCCTTCATGAACTAAGTATTCATAGAGTTAACTTACATAACTACTTTCCTTAATATTCAATACCCTTAGTGAAGTTATTCTAGCCAAAACAAGATAGTTTGTAAATTTTTCCCAATAGAATTTCTATCATGGAATGACTATAGCAATGAATGTAAATTACTTAGGAAAATAATTCATCCATCTACACAAAGGAAAGTCGATGAACAAAATGCAAAGTTCATATGTGATAATCAATTTACTAGTTTTTGTATGACAATCTATCACAATTCATTTATTCAAAAACACATTAGTTATCCTTTGTAACTTCATTGGTTTAATTACCGACAACCAATCAAGGAATCAATCATTCAATTACAATATTAACAGACACAATATATGGGTCATATTATTAATTTCCTTTTAGAACATATCGATAATTTAACATTTATTTAACTTACATTCAACATGAACAACATGCATATTTGGTTCCGATCACATAACTGAATATATAGTCAAATGCATAGTTAATACAAAACTTATTTGAATTCAAGATATCTTAGAAACTAGCTTTATGGAAGCCACACTCCACCCAACCATAGGCAATTTTGCTCATATATCTCTCAACAAAATTACCACCTTGAGCTAAGACTCATGTACTCACTAGCTAGATTACTCACCGGTTCTAGGGTTCTCAGAATTCTCAGTTGACAATCAGGATAATTGGATCACTACCAATTCCATGTCAAATAATGCAATTTATTCCCTTAGCTTCCTTATGATAACACAATAATGATGCCCTCTATTTTTCACCGTGCTCAAAATTGCACTAAGTTAACTGCATGCTCCATTTTCCATTTCGATGGAGAAACCAGAGGAAAACATGGACACAACTACAACAACGATTTTTCTTGTAGGTTCAGGTTTGAGCTCTTAGGGTTTCAAATATCCCGATAACAACTGCATAACAGTTAAAATGGAAATTCGCTTAGGTTCTAGACATGATTTCCCAATCTAACTCGAGATTCTGGATTTACATTCTCTTTCCTTCTCTTGGATTTATTCTACAGCGTCCTCTTTAATTGGATTTGCTTCTATGCACACAATGTTGCTTCTCTCTCTGCACTTAATTGCCACCAACAATTTCCTTCGGAACAACTTACCATCTTTTTTCCTTACATGCATTCCCCAAGGAACCTATCAAGGTAATTAATCCCTCTTAATCACCTTTTAACAAATAATTAACTCTTAATTAGGTTTAAGGTTAATTAATGGTGTGTAGACTCACGTAAGGACATAACACATTCTTTTAGGTACTCAAGGTTATAACATGGTCATAACATAACCCCCTTACCATATCTATAGTGAAAACACGAGTCCCCGAATCCTCAGCGTTCTACCTCAGCCATGACTTGTTGTAGATTTTTAATATTAATAATTACAAAAATACAATAAGTTTTAGCCTCTTGGGCATTCATAGTTAATTAGTTACATGATACCTCATCAGACTAGGGGTTTAGGCTAGGGGTGTTACATTCCTCTTCCCCTTAAAGCATACACTGTCCAAAATTAATGAATAAAATTTTAGACACATACTTCAATTTTTTTTCAAAAAAGCTACAGGTACATCTCCTGCATTACCTCTTTCACATTGGATTTTTAGAGGTCCATCAGACCTCTTCATGTTGCTACTTCTCGCTTGGGCCTTCCAACTCAACATATGGACTGTTCACTTAAACAATTATTTCTTCTTCTTTACTTTCCAACTTATTCAAAGGTTTATAAACTTTGTGGATTCCATATTTCTTGTTACCTCTTGTTGAGTATTTATGGAATTAATGATTACCTCCACATTTCCAACATTTCAATTGATATGATTGCTTTTGATTCGTAGACTCAACCATCTTTGATTCCTCTAATCTTGGGTGTTTCTTGGTTTACTGATCAGGTAAATGATTCTTCATAGGGTTGATGTCCTTTCCATTGATGATTTCTACCCGAACATCATTTATCTCATTTTGTAGATGGACCATATCTTGTAGAATCTGAAAATTTACTTCATTCTCTTATGCTTGGAGTTTCATCATTTTTCCAAGGCTTTCTTGAAAATTCACCGTGATCTGAAACATTTCTTTAGAAAGGTGGATAATTATTTGACCAACTACCATCTTCAATTATATATTCCCTCTGTCCTCTTTACTCTTTAAGGAAGAAACACAAGCTTACAACTGAGACATTTCCTTTGCAATTAATCAACACGATTCATTAAGCCATCTTGCTAGAAATCATGCCATGCTTTTATGAAAATAATATTTGTACTATTCTTGCTTAGATTTCTTTTATACATATCATGCATTTTATGCTTGTATATGTTTATACATATAGGTGATTCCAATCATCTTCATAATTATTTAAAAGAAATTTAACTTATTTCAGCATTCATTATCTACTTCAAACAAAAATAAACACAACGAATTTCCAGCTCTAACATGCATTTCAACAACTTTCACTTTATAGAAAATAATAAATTAAAAAGAGAAGAGTAAAAGTTTCCTCCTCTTAGTGTTGTTCCATTATGGAGCTCCACAAGTATGTATTTCATGTTCCTTGGTTTCTTTCTCTTTGAAATATAAGCATTCAACTTGCCTAGTCATCATTCCAGCTAAGACACTTCACATCTAAAGTCTATCCAAAGGCTTCACAACTCGAATGTTCCTCATGGTTTTCTCAAAGGATCCTTAGCTGATAGGACCACCACAGGTCCCCACATCATCAATTATTATTATTATTATTAGGTTCGTTCATTAGACTGTGTGCCTCCCTCCCCCTCCATATTTTATTAGTAGGTATTAATTTAGTATTCTTTTCTCTTATATTTCTTCACTTATGTTCCAACCTTCACTACAACATCATCTTTAAAAATTTCCTACTTCTTTAGAGGAGACATATATTTGATGCAAGTGCTCGACCATGCATAATTTACAAGGAAACAAATCCTCAATGAAATTGGTCGAAGGAAACCCATCATTGGCTTAGATATATTTAATTAGAGAAAGCACATCCTTAATGCAATCGACCGAAGGAAACCCATACTTTGCTTGCATAACTTTAATTAGAGGAAACACATCCTCAATGCAATCGGGTGAGGAAAACCCATCCTTAGCTTTGCATAGTCTTCTTCTCCTTTAGCTTTGCTCCCTTTCTTTTAAATGAAAACACTCGAATTTACCACATTCCCCTTCTTTAGATTTGCTGTTGTACCTACTAAATACACAATAACTAACAACATTCATCAGTATCATAATATAAATCACATACATTTATCATAATGCATTATTATAAATTTAAAACATATTATTATGTAAAATCTACTTCTTGACATTGAAACACCAGGAATGTGTCCATTCCCTTGAGGTGTAATCACAGTCGGCAACCATGCCATGACACAACACTAGGAATGCATCCACTCCTTTCCAATGTGTGCCATGTAGGATGCAATTGTAACTTAAATATTTTTTTTTCAAATCAAAAACATTTTTTGATTATTATCAACTATAAAATTCTTTTCGGTATTAAATTGAGGTTAGGGTAAATATATCTCCCTTATCCCTCAAGGCTTGAGCGATCTTGTTTTTTTAATTTCTTTATTTATGCCACATTCTTCAATCAAACATGATGAAGAACGTCTTGAATGACTGTAATCTCTTTTTATGAATTCAAAGATTTAGTTTTGTAGTTTCATTCTATGTATCACCTACATGTAATCACATTAGATACATACAAATAAATCATCAGTTAACAACCAATAAAAATTTATAACCAATTAACAAATTTACCAGATGACAACAATTAACAATTTATAATAATCTAACGGTTTGTCTCAGCTATCTTCACATTCATAGGTTTAACATTCATAATTTAACATAAGTATGGAAGTATTAACAATTAATGTACAACTCACACAAACATGGTGAACAAGAGTCCCAAGCATCCAGACTAAAAACATATGAATGCAATGTTCAATAGAGATATTTTTAACTGAATTCAAGCATTGCATTGCTCCTTCATAATTTCTTGCACATTTAGTATTGCATTCAAATATACAATTCTAGAATTACACTAATTGTCTTTAATTAACAACATTCCAATATTTCATAACATAAACAAATCTTGCATAGATGACCTCAGGAATACGCCCAACCAAAGAATTTAACTAACTTTCCAATATGGCCTTCTACCATCGGACTTAAAATACAAGTAAAAAAATTGCCAGCAACAAAGAATAAAAGAAATGGAATTGCTCAACTAGTAAGCTCAAATATAAAACTATAGGAACCTTAGGGTATCAGCTTTCACTAATGTGTTTACGGGCTCAATATGAACCTTCATCTATTTTTATTGATTAACACAACCTTACCATTCACATTATTTATAATGAATTGACATGATAAGGCCACTCTACTTACGGACAAGCATATACAACTCTGTATTCATGACACTATTCAATAATACCTATCTAGCAGTACTATAAAACTCCACTACATTCATCACTTTGCAATTCATATTTAGCCAAAATATTATGATCCTAACCGAGCATAATAACATGAAAATATTTCTTTAATAAGAAATTTAAAGTTCATGTAACACATGCATATATAACTTCTGCATTTTCCAATGCTTGTCGAACCCGCTACACAACTCTGACATTAATATGAAATAGAGTATATGAGGAAACCAGTAAGAAATAACCATGCTATTGAATCATTCACTTCAGGAATTAAATTTCAAAATTCAATAACAAATGCAACCAAACAGTCACTAGATCTGCATATTCATACAACTTGATAACACTTTATTAAGATAAACACCCATGATCATCCAGCTCAGGTTTTCCTTGGCTGTAACATGGATTCATGGAAATAAGCATCAACATGCTTAACATACTCATGTATTAGCATGTTCTAAAGAATGAAAACATACACAAAAACTAGATATCCATCATTCAAACATACAACAATTAATGATAACCACTTGTGTCCCCAACCCTACTACTAGTTGGAGTGTGTTGCTGGCAGCAATAGATCCCATTTTAAACTATTAAAATGGGAGCCCCATTATCCTTTAATTGAATTTTGAAGCCATAATCTTCTTATGGGAAACTTGAACTATAAGTATCGTGTTTTGCACTTAATAAAGTTTCCTCATAAAACCTTGTTTTTTTGGGTTTTCTAGATTGTGGAAGCGCTCTTTTCCTTTTCCACATATTTTTATGTTTGCGCAGCCTGCCTTCCACAACCCGCAATGTGGATTGTACAAGTCCTTTTTTTGTAGGTTTTCTAGAAATTGTTTTCCCGCATCTTGCAACTTGCAATTGCGGCTTGTGGGAGTTTGATTTTTCTTTCAATAAAAGTTTATCTTTTTGCAACCTGCATTCGACAAAGGTGGATTGCGGGAGGCAGGAATCCCTTTTTCAAAATAAAATTTTTATCTTTTGGTTTTGCATTCTGCATTCCGCAAAGGAGAATTGTGGAAGGCAGAAAACTCATGTTTCGCATTCCACAAAGGCAGATTGTGGAAAGTGAAATTTCAACATTTTCCTTAGTTAATAAATCCGGGTCCACCTTCCGCCTTCCACAAAGGCAGATTATGGAAGGTGGAAATCATAAAATCTAAAGCTTTCTAACTCTTTTACCTCTGCATTTTGGTTTCCCGCCTTGATCTTAGCCGCCCATTTATGCCTGATCTACGACCAAGATCTATTTTGCCGTTGAAATTTGGGTTATTTAATATGTTCAAATTTATCAAATCTTCATCATTTCACTTGTGTTTTTACTACGTGTTTTTCTCTGTCGATCTTACAAATTCTCTGGTCCCCCAACTTCCCAAAGGAGGGCCATTGTACCGTCGGATATTTGACGTGTTATCAATGCTGGTCGAAGATCTGATGTAACCATGGTGTTGCATATTCGAAAATTATCTGTTTCAAAGTGTCACTAAGAACTTGCAAAAACCGTCGAATATCCGACACTTACTGACACTTGAAGGGTAGGCCTTCTGATGTGATGAAGTGTCGGAGTCATGGAAAAATCAACGAATATTTGACACCCAGCGACACTTGAATGGCCGACCTTTCAACGGGCCGAAGTGTCGGAGGCATGGCAGAACCATCGGTGGTTTTTCGGAAAGCGTCGAATATTCGACGGGTAAGGTGTTAGAGCTTCAACAAAAGCATCGTTTGACCGTCGGTAGAAGGTAATGGAGCTTCAACAAAAGCATCGAAACACCATAAAAAAAGCGATGCCTGGTGGTAGAATTAACAAATTTTTTTTTACAGGTTTCCATTCAGGAAGCAGTGTAGTGTAGTTCACTTAAACATGTAGTAACAGTGGTAACATTTGAATGTCTTGAATGCATGAATATTTTGTGGTTGGTCACAATGAGGAATGTATAAGTTGACGAATTCCAGAGTACTTACAGTTTTGCATCAAAGTTGAAACCACCAGGTGCAAGCCCACCTTGAATAAAAGGTAAAGATGTTGTGTAAGTAGGATTTTGCATTTTTTATGACATTCATAAACATGAAATCAATTAGAGACTTCTCTAGATAAAAAGAAAGTAAAGGCTTACATTCTAACAGTCAACATGATCAAAGTTGCTTCACTAATATCTGTGAGAAATTGATCAGTATCCCAACCTAGACATGTTGAATACAAAATATAAAATATTAGCTCAGAAAGGGATGCGATCCATTTGGAAACTTATGAATTCAATCAAACAAAATAGGACTATAAGCCCCATTACCTATCTGGGCATCTCCAGTGTTTGCGTCAATATTACCAAACTTCCCCTGATTCATTCAGGGATGAAGCTCTTAGATGGTTTCACCACCTAGCACTGAATCTATTAGTCACTTCCAACAAATCATAGATGCCTTTGTTGGACACTTTGACATAGCTAGACCTATGATATTGGCATGAAACTTTTGTTCAACATAAAATAGAGGGATGATGAATCACTATTTCATTATTACTTCTGAATGTGGCCTCAAGTTGTTCCCTCATGCAAAACAAATATTGATTATTGTCAACTTGTTGAGCTCACAAATTCACTTAAACCACGAGTACATCTTTACTTGATTACAAAACATCCGAAGTGATAATAGAATGTCATAGAAAATTGCCTTGCATATATGAAGCTTTGGAGATTCAAGCTAGTCTAGACTTGCAACAATACCAAACACCTATTATTCGTGTAGATAGAAACATTAGCATAAGTGGAGATAGCGTGGTTGAAACTTCAAACACAAACAAACAGACGTGATACAACTCTTCTGAAGACAATGTTGATAATCTATTTTCATTTACAGTTCTTTACCTGACAACTCTTACAAAATATCAAAATGGTATGCTTCTATATATCTTTTTCATCCCAAAGCACACACTCTGCCGGTGATCATTGAATTTTATGCATCAAAATAATCTAAGAAGTGTTTTAGATATGATAGATTTTCACTCAACATGTCCAAATGAGTGATGATATAGTATCATTTTGTCAAACATATAAATAAAATGCATTCTCAAGTCCAAGTCAACCAAAGGACTAAAATGTAAAATATAAGTAGTTTATGGATGCCAAATGGAGATATAAATCACTTCAGAAGAACTCAGGACATTATAAAGGATAGAAAAATAATTTAGTTGTCAATTAAAGATAAGGGCCAGAGAGAAGTGTTGTTATTTACAAAGAAATTCATAAATTCAATAAAGGATACCAAAGAGTGTTATGAAATGGTGCAAATAAGAGTCTTGGATGGCATAAAGTCCAATAATGTTGAAAAATGTGACACTAAGAAGGAAGTATTAGTATAATTGAGTAGAATGCTAGAAGGATATGTTGAGATTACACATGAGATTCCAAGCAGTTTTCATCCAAAGAGGAAGATTGGGAACAAGATAGACATAATTAATTCAAGCATGTATGTACATGCTTCAGTAATTACTCCTCTTCATATTACTCCATTTATCCTTCAAGTTAAATGGCATACACAACTTGTCAAGTATCGCTTTCCATGTTCCAATATCCATTTCCATGGGATTACATTGGTTTATCTCATTGGAAATATCTACATACTTTTCTTTGTGAAGAAAAACTTCCCTCAAAATGAGCCAGTTGGATTATATAGCATATTACTAAGTTTTTTGGTAAGCTGGAAGGGCTGTTTTTTAAGAATGTACATGGAAATCAAAAGTTTCACCTAGAATGGTAGATGCATATAATTTTAAATATGCATCATGCATGGAAATCACACATTGAAATAGTACAATGATCACACAGCACAATAGCATACAAGCATCAGATGTGCTAGACCCCTCTGGTTTATATTCTTTTATTGTGCACATACCTAGAAAACATCACTAACTTATACAAGAAATTTCCAAAAGATCAAAGGTATGCAAGCTTTACCGATGGACCAGCTAGCAAAGAAGTTCTAGAATCTGCAATAGAAACACAACCTCTAGCATAGAAACCTGCAACTAAATGTTCATAAAATGCCATCAATATTTTCATAAGATTCCTTAAGAAGCAATCATGTGCCCAATTGAATAAGATGGACTGTATGCTGATTTGTTGATTGATCATCAATGAGGAAGTCTCCCATGTCGAACTGAAGGAAATAGCAAAATCGATTTATTAGAGTATATTAATCCCATGACATACCTACTAGTAACTATGACTCATACAAAGAACATGGTATGCATGTGTTTATCCTTAAATACAGTCAATATTAAACCTGGAAAACTAACATGATTCTATTACATACCTTCTAGTAACCCTTTCGAGTAACAGGATCATATTGATGTTTACCCTTGACGCGATTAGGATCAACACCACCAAAATTCATGGTTGCAAATGGGCTTTCTTCAATAAAAATATTTTTTCCTTGGCAAAGAACCTCGAAACTATTTCCAACAAATGTGAAACTGTTGCCTTTAGCAAAAAGATGTCATACCAAATCTAGTGATCTATCATTGTAAATTAGTGAAAATGACTGATACTCTTTTTCAGGCCGTGGATACCTCTGGAAGATTGCCTGAAAACAACAAAAATAAACAGTTTTTATAACTTAAGAATTCAAACAATGCCTTCCAGAAATAAAGTATCAAATAGATATTTATTTTTTCAAGCAGATCTCAATACTTTGTTACCATAATTATCAATGCAGTTATTCTTCTTTTGTATTCTAGAGTTGAGATATTTGCTCTAAGTGACCAATTTAAACTCGGTGATAAACTGGAACCAATAAACAAAGATATAAATGCCTAATAAAATATTTGCACAAAGAAGACTTTGTAACAAATTAGCAATTATGAGTAATAAAGTGCACAATGATGCTGGGGGGAAAAGTTACAATGGAAATTGAAAATACCAATGTGCACCATGCCCAACTCATAACCTACAGGGATAATCACAAATATAAACATAGGTTTTCCACTGCACAATCAAACATGAAAGTTGAACAAGATATGAGATTAAGAAACAAATTAGAAAACTACTGGAGAAAGATAAACTTGGGCAGATAACAATATACTCATGCGAAATAATAGGGTAACAACGCTTCAGATTCCATTTTCCTCACAAGTCTATCTATCTTTTTCTGTCTTTTGACCTTTCATATTCCCATCAAACTCAAATGCGTATCATATTTCTTGTAATGAAATGCCTACACTTAAGTTTTTTGTCCTAGCTATATGGAATTGGTAAAGTATTACAAAGGGGCTAGTTATCATGATAAATCAAACTATTTAAGGTAATTGTTTAGATCAGATAGAGAAAATTTCATCTCAATGTATGGTAATCATCATCATCAACTAAATGTATGTGTGTGCACATGCATAAATACCCAATACATAGCTCAATCAAACAAAAGAAACCATAATTATACCTTGATTTGTGGATCTTCACACTATCTTCTTATGCTTTACCTTTCAAAACATCATTCAACATACTTCATATTTTGTCCTCTTACAATAGTTTCATGTTAGGACCCATCATAAAAATTTATGTTTGTTTATGAAAATAACAAAACCAATCTAAATAAATACAATGTAAATTACAATACTATTCAACTATTCAAGTAAATTAATTGTTAAGAATAGATCACCTGATAAAACATGGATAACCAAAAATACTATGTATATAAGGCCATCGATCTAATCAAAATGCCATTTCTTGCCTCTTAAATATGGAAATGTTTCTCAACGCTATCTGTAACAAGTTCCAATGGAGGAGTAAAATAGAAATAGTGAAAATTATACACTAAAATTTTAGAAATAGATGTTTTTAATGTATTATTCCTTACCATTAATTGAGCTCCTCTCTGTTTTGAGAATAATTTAATATTCTCTACTAAATAGGACCAACCACGTGAAGGTGGAAGCTCTTATGGCCCCTCCCCCCCCTCACATCACTCAACTCCCCAAACCCAATGCATCTACTTGCAAATAACAATTTATTTCACTATTTCACAATCCAAATAACAATGCATCTACAATGCAAATAACAATACATCTACTGCAAATTATTTCACTCAATAGTAGAAAGATGCTTTCATTAAATCATTCTTTAAATAATTCATTAAACCATTCAATCATTCAACAACTGAAAAAACCATTCATTAAACCATTCATTAAATCATTCATTAAAACATTCATTTAGTTAATGGTAGAAAAAAAAATCAGTAAACCATTCATTAAAGCATTCCTTCAAACATTCATTCATGAAATAGAGGAAAAAACCATTAAATCTTATTTTTTATAAATAAGAATTACTCAAAATTTGTTTACTCACTTCCTTTTTTTTCTTCTCTTTAAATATTTAGTTAGAGTCACATCTTTCGGAATCTGATCATCGGTATCCCTACTAGTCTGCTCACAAGGTTGAACTTTAGGCGAGGGGCGATGAATTTCTGCAATAATGTCAAAATATTTCATTAATATATTTATATTTTGATAAATACAAGTAATTCATTTAAAAAAACATTATGAATGTGTGTTTTACCTACCATGGGCACATCAACATGTTCAACATTATCTTGTACATGCCCAACTTGTTTCGTGTTATCTGCATCTACATGCTCTGCAGTTGAATTGTGTAGAATTAGAATTAATGTTCATCATCTGCAATGGTCTATAAAAAAGAATAGCACAATAATAAATTCATTACCAGGATGAGAAGCATGATTCTCGTTTGGTTGGTCATGTACATCCTTGACATGAATGGGATCATTACTTTCCTGCACAAAAAGGAATAAATAATTTATGTTAATTTATTTATAAGGAATAAATTGCATGAGCATTAATAAATTATCATTAAACTATACAGTTTTTACATACCTGGGCACCAGATGGATCAACAGAAGATCGTGCAGTATGCCTAGACAAGCTTCTCTGGTGTTCAACAACGGCGTCAAGGCCCTGTTCGAAGCCAAGCTTCATGTAATCTGCACTGGGAAATTCTTTGAACTAGTCGGCCTTCATATTTGCATGATGTCATAAATTTTACATTTTTTTCCAGAACAAAACAAAAATAATAATTTGCATGATATTTGGATGAGGATTCAAGTTTTGCGATACTTACATATCGGGCCGCCAAGTTGGAGTAACCACCAGGCCCAAGCTTGTGTTGGCCAATTTTTTCAATTCTTGCCTTGGTGGCCTTAGATGTGTTCGAGAGCCTAATTAAGTTTTTAAATACGTTAGTCGATGTACCAAAATTGATATAAAAATTAGTAATAATAAGGCTTACCACTACATTTTCGAATGTATTGCATACCTCCCTGTTCCAGCTGGTGGTATCTTTCTTGATTCTCTCAGGCCCTTCTCTTTTCCATATTCCACTAGGGCTTTCCACTCCATAGATGGAATCATTGGAGGGCGCTCATACCTAGGGTTATTTTCTAGGTGAACCCTATACTGGTCTCGGATAATCTTCAGATGTTTTACAGCCTTAGACACAGATTATAAAAACTAAATTGAACAATCTATAATGACCTGGAATCCTCTCTATCTTTATTGGAACTAGTTCTTCATTCACCAAAAATGTACTCACTATTGAACCAGTGCTAGTGACACGAGAATATCCAGGAAATGCTTCCACATCTCTATCTAACCTTGCATCCACCCTGTAGCAGGGATTTCTCCTTGCTACAGGGGTAGGAATGGCTCCCTTTCGTCTATAGGACGGAAGGGTAGGTTCCTGTGTGAAAATGCATAAAAGAAAAACCGAAAGGAAACTGGACAGTGATGAAAGCAAAGAACAAAAAGAAATGGCCATGAGCCCCTCTACAAACAAGGTTAGGGCTTCGCTCCGAGAACCTGCAAACAACTATTATAGACAATAAACCTGCAAAAACATGTTAGAAATAAACCTGCAAGAAGAATATGAAAACCTGCAAATAAGCTATGGGTTAAACAAAAGCAAAAAATGAAACAAAACACACAAGTATACCTCTTCTTTGGTGCAATGGGCCACCATTCCCTTGCTGGGAGAAGCGCCTCTCTATCTCACTCAGCAATGGAGGAGCTATGGCTCAATGGGGAAGATGAGTGGAAGAAAGGGTGATGTGGGTGGCTTAAGAGACAAAGGGTCTCAAGTCATCCATGGGCAGCATAACAATATGCAAGGGAAGAGTTGTTTGAGAGTGACCCCCACCCCTCCTTTTATAGCTTTCTTGGCGACTTTTAGGGTTTTAAGCCCTTGGTTAGGGCTTTAGCCCCTTTTTTGGGCTTTTAGCCCCTTTTGCCCTAACTTTAGCTCCTTTTAGGGTTTTAGGCTCCTTTGAGGGGTTTTAGCCCCTTTTTGGAGGCTTTAGCCCCTAGGTCAGTTATTTAGGCTCCTTTTTGGGGTTTTTAAGCCATTTTACTCATTTTAAAGCCTTTTTGAGGGTGTGGGGGTCTAATGGGGTGTTACGAAGGTCGTGCATGGGTGTCCTTGGGTGGTGTAGGCCATGTAGAGCTGAGTGAGGAATTTTTTGGGTTAATAGATTGCCCCATGATGTGTGAGGGCAGGAGCTCATCGTATGGCCGACGAACATCATAGGATTTGCTGCGGAGAGGTGGTGATTTTGGGGTTGGGGCATGGTGGCTTTTGGTTTTTGTATTAATATGGTTCCCATCAACGGGTGAGATACAAATAATGTGTGACATGTATATGGATGAGGCAGGCATCCCCATGCTTGTAACAATGTCAAAAGAATAATGTGATCTATGCTCTAAAATACAAGAGCCGATCATATACGACTAATGATACAATAATGGTTGCCTCAATTAGAGGTTGAATACAATACTGATCTGAAGAACTGCTACATTGGACCCATGGAATTCTCATGGAATGCTATATATTCATGACTGATGGCCTGTTGGATCTAGAATGGTACATAGTTGTATGGACTCACTGATGGAAAGTCAGAGTCTCTGCGGTACAAGTATGCTGCATCAATCATAAATCTATATAAAATCACTATTGGGGCTTCTGAACACTGTCTCCAATGCAACCCGAAAATCACAAGGGATGTAACATGTTTAGGTCCCTCAAGTAGACTCATCAATGTGCTAGAGTTAGGTGACATCTGGGGTCTTCGACCAAATACTGCATCGACCAAACCCTGTACGAATCTCAATGATGCGATGATGTAGTTGAAGTCGAGCACGTGAGAAACAACCATCCTAAGAGGCGCTAAGGACTCCTCTCAAGTGGTCCAAGGAACTCATCAATGATGTTAATGAAACCAAGGTATAGGGACCTTTGGGTCTATCCTCTAGAATATGTGTGTTGTCGTCGACAGAGGAAAACCTGCCCCAGGTCAAGGCAATGGTGTTTCCTTGACCAGAGGCATGAGGGAGATAACTGAAAGATGTGAGACAATCTGCGGACTGACCCACTGGATGGGGGGGGGGGAAAGGGAAAGAGTTGAACAAGGGGAGGGGAGTGTAGTAGAATCAAACTTCCTTTGTTCAGAGTATGACGATAGGGCGAAACAAGCAGCAAATGAAACTGACCCATGGGAATGGGATCATAGCTGGAATACCGGGAATGTCACTACAGATGGGAAATACTTGGGGGAGGTGGACACTTTTGATATTGATGGGATCCAAGGAAGACACATTGTAGAGTACTCTGAACAAAGGCAACCCAAAGGGGGAATGCTTCCAAACTATTTTTTTTGGGGTGGTGTCTAGAGACACCGTTGTGGTACGATCTCGTGGATTTTTGGCGAGCCTGAGAAGGTAAATGCTCAATGGTGCTTTCAATTTTAGAGAGTCTGAAAGCACGAATAAGACTCCATTGGGGGCTCTTTTTCGTTGGTAGTCTCCTGTGCATGAAAAAGGATAAAAGTATACATAGGAGAGCTCACCCATCCTGTAGGGGATGAGAGACTTCTTTATCGTTGGTAGTCCAATCAGGCCGAAAAAGGTTAAACCTATACTGACTAGACGACCATTCAGATACTTCTACGAGCATGAATGAAACCAAATTTTCTCAGCAATCTTTTCTTGATGAGAAGGCTAGAAAAGAGCTTAACGACAACCCATGGTGAGCTTTTTCGCAAAGTGCGGCCCCTCTTCCCGAGAAAGCATAAAAGTATGCAGAGGGGAATGGTCTTGTCTTGAATATGCCAAGGTGGTCCTTTTCATTTGATGGTCTACATAGTCTACAAAAGGAGGTAAACGAGACGATGTAGACACCCTTTCCTATACTTTAGCGAGTGGGAAAGGAAGTAGTTGTGCTCGGCTATCTTTTCATTGTTTTTAGGAGTAAGAAAAGAGCTTAAACGAAACTCCAGTGCGATCAACCGATTGCGGTAGCACAGGCGGTGCCCCATGTTGGGACGATGGACAGTGGTCCAAAGGTCATCCATGCAGTATGGACGAAGTAGGTGGCTCTCAAACATAGCAATACATGCGCGAGATAGATCGCGGCAGAGGCTCACGAGTCGGTGTGGTAGAGGCATGTAAACCGAGGTGGCTCTCGGACAGAGATCAGGAGAGCTGTGTGTGAGTTGCAGTGGATGGACTTGACTACATGTGATGTGAGTGCAAGTCTAGGGGCAATTATATGCCAAATACATGCAAGAAAAAAAAATTGTTTTGTGGACAATGGTCCAAAGGTTTGCGTAAGGTGCGGTCTATGAAGTAGATAGCTATGTGTTAAAATACAAAATAAGAAGAAAAATGGTGACCCTTAATGGGCGGTGGCCCGAAAATCCGCATGAGTAGCGGTAGGCAAGTGTGATGCAAGTACAGGTCCGCAGACACTTACATCACTATGGTGTGGCTCGTAAATCGAGGTAGCTTCTGGGAAGCGGTCCCGAAATTTGTTTGTTAAACATGAGACAATGGTCTCATAAGGAGATAGAAATTTGGGCCTGGAGGTGTGAGGTGTGTCTCAAACAAGTTCCGGGTGACTTTGAATTAGCAGCTAATGGTGCTGCCCCTAAATGGGGGTTTTTGATTTGTGGTAAAAATGTTGCAAAACAAAAAAGGGAAAAAACTACGCTATAAGGGACTCATAGTGGTTATATAAAGCATAGACTCTCTTGAGGTGGAGCCCATTGCGTAGCTTCTTCAAGAGTCGACCATTTGAGTCAGTGAAGAGGTATTCCCCCTTTCTAAGATGAAGGTCATTGGCAAGGCAGGATGATGAAATTTGGTCTTTTATGGGAAGAACCGATTCCACACTATGGTTTAAAGGGAACAGGGTAAAACCAGAGGCGGTCTTACATATATCTCCATCATCGCATAAGTGGTGCTAGGATAGATCAGGTGGATCTTCCACAACCGATGAGATAGAAGGGAAACTGGTGCTAGAGATCATATAAATGGTATTGGTTGTGTTTTTTTGTGGCCTTGCCCCCAGTCTCTGTTGGAGGAAGAGGGGTAGTTTTGGAGACGGGAGGAGTCTTTGATGGACATGGAGGTAGGTGCAACATCATCCGAATTGGCTGGACATGAGTCAACACATCTTGGGGCCTCAGAGGTATGGTAGGTGGTTCAAGGTACCATGTAGGATCTCCCAATGTGAAATCGTGTAGATTGCGGGTTACCAAGATAGACTTACTCACGATCTCAGATGGTAGGAAAAGGAAAGGGAAAAGGAAAAGGAAAAGGATCATGCTGATTGAGAATGAACCCCACTGTTTCCCTGGTAACTAAGGTTGAGGTTGCAACTGAGGTTACGGCTATGGCTGGGGAAACAATAAAAGAGACATGTCTGATGGATCGTTAGTGACGTTGGAGACAAGAGGGTCTGTAGAACTGGACATCATGTAAATGGACATGGTGTTTGAAGAAGGAGGTGGGGGGTGAACTTCTTCGATCAGGGTGATGTCAGATTCAAGGGAATGATGACGGAGGTCAGCTAAAGCCATTCAAAATTTAGGCAAGTCTTGGCAATGGTGAGAATAGTGTCCATACAATCCACAAAGGGCACAAGCATGGTTTGTTCTCAATGCCTTGTTTCTGACTATCGGCGCGGTTGGGAGTTCGACCACGGCGAGGTTTTCATTTGTATCCATGGCATCGAAATGTGCACAGATCATTGGAATCTCAAGGCAGTTCTAAGTCAAATGGCCCTATTCTTTGTAGACATCCCAAGGTAGGATTTGTCGCGGTTCTATGGTAGCTTTCGCATTCTTTCCCCTAGCCCTTTTTGGGTGGGGCGGTGCAGGTGCGGTGGTTGGTTTTGATGGGCTGGGTGGAGGATGGGACTCAACCACAATGGGTTGTATGGGGGTTAAGACTACCTAGGGCATTGGTGGTTGAGCTGGTGGATCAAGATACCACATGAGAATTCCCAATGTAAAGTTGGGTAGGCTTAGGGTGGCCATTACTGGCTTGCTCATGACACCAGGCGGGGGAAAGAGGAAGGGAATTGTATGGACTGGTGAGAAGCCCAGATAACTCCCTGCTGGTTGTATGTGGGGGTGCGGTTGTGGTTGTGGCTATGCATAATGCTGTGGCTGTGGTTGGTGTTGCGGCTATGGACGATATTGTGGTTGCGGTTGGGGCTGCGACTGCAGTTGTTTTTTGGGTGCAGCAGTGCTGGATGAGAGCATGCACAAGTCCGCAGTCTCATTTTGTGTCAGTGGTGGTGACACTAAGGGGAAATGAGCCATCATGGTGGTATCAACAAACAACCCAGGTCCCATATTCAACAATGGGGAGGCTAGTGTGTTGTCGACTATGGTGTTGATTGCAGGGACGACATTGGCATGTGTGGTCATCCCTTGTGGCTCAATGGTGTTGATGTTAGGGATAACGTTGGCAGGTGCCATTAACACTTGCAGATCGTGGTAAGTGAGTTGATCAACCGTCATGATCTTCCCTTCGTGGGGGAACATCATGAGATGAAAGACCATTGATGCGACCGTTCTCATGGCATACATATAACTTCTTCCGAGGAGGAGGTTATAGTCCAATTGAGCGTTGACAACCTATATGTCAATCAGAACTATCTTCCTGGCTAATGTGATGGGGACATGGGGGAGGATTCATTGGGATTTAGTGGGATGGCCATCATAAGCCCGCAGATTTATGGAGGATGGTTATAGAATTGGGGATTCAAGTTTCTGCCAAACTAGGGTAGACATAATGCACATAGATGCCCCCTCATCCACTATGCACCGATGTACAACCAAATTCTGGATAGACACCAGGATTTGGAAGGCGATGGTGGATGGCATGCGTGGTTCTCCATTCTTCGTGTAGAATGTGATCAGTTTGGAGTCGAAGGGGTCTACGGCCCCAAGGGAGGCTAGTAACGCTTTCCACTGCATTGGGCAAATTTTGAGTACCTCTAGAGCAGACATGGACATTGGTGTTTGGGCCAAATCATCCACGATGCTATAGTTGATGGCAGCTCTAGCCGTGGTGTTATTGGCGATGCGGCATATGGGGGGGCGGGGGAAGGGGGGTAATTGAAGAGATGCATTGACTAATTTGGACGTAGAGGCCGCTAATGTGTCAGCGGGTTTGGTGGTGGTTCCGTACTGATTCCTTCTAGTTTATAGGTTGACCTCTTCAGTCGTCATGGCTAGCAGGTGGTAGACACCTATTTCGGCCATGGGAGGTGCCCCCGGAGTGTTGGGATTGGGTTGGGGAGGGGGTGTGGTTGCCACCAATCCTTGGACTGGTAACGGGTTTTGGAGCACCATAGGAGGAGGTCCTTGTGGTGCCAGGTTGGGTTGGGCTTGATTTGTAGCGTTGGTGGCCTGTTGAACCTCGTTGCGAATGGCCTGCTTAGTGCGACCCATGAGGGGACACTTGAATGTGTAGTGCCTGTAGACCTCACAGAGTGTGCATGATTGGTTTGTGCGCAACGAGGCATTGCGTCTTGGTGCATTTGGTTGTGGGGGATTTTGGGCAGGTCGGTTTGCTGCGGCATTATTGGGAGGTTTTGGTTGTTGACCGCCTCCCTATGGTTGGTTATTGGCTTGGTTCCGGGGCTGATTATTTCTAGCTTGCCCTTGTTGATTGTTGGGGGCAGGTTGGTTGGGATGGTTTTGTTGTGCAAATACTTGTCCCGACGGAGCAGGTGGAGCAGGGGTGGGGGATTGAACCGTTTGCACTGGTGGTGCATAATAAATTTGGGTGGGTGGGGGTTCCACAAATGTGGGAATTTGCCCTGCGTATTGTTGTGTCTACCATGCCAAGGCTTGAGCCTACTGCGGTGGTGCAGGTTGTGCGTAGGAAGTTGTTGCTCTGAACTGGGACATCATTCTAGCGTAGTCTAGAGTTTGGTTTTGGTAGGCAACACTAGCAGTGTTGCTTGGTTGTGGTGGAACTGCAGGTGGTTTCAGATGGTGCTGTGGCTGTTGGGAGACCGAGCCTATGATGCCATTTGTAGCATGGGATGCCCCCGGTGCATCCCGATAGGAGGTACCCAGACGGGGAGCGTCTGGAATGATGGTGTAAAGGTATCCAGACTATGCATAGATCAGGTCAGACTATTGGGATTTCAGTATGGCCTCCTCTTCAGATTGGGGACGTTCGAATGTGATGTCCTTTACTATGGGTGGGAGCAAGGTTTTGAGAAACCAATCCAAAAAGATCTTATTGTCAAGTTGGATCTTGCACAAACTACGATGTTGCCGCCACTCATGGATGTGGTTGGTTATATGTGTCACGGTGCTTTGGCGGTAGGATAACAATATTTCTACCCCTTCGTCGTATCTGACGAGGAGTTGGAAATACTGCAGGAACATGAAAGCTACGGAGTTGAAATCTGGGTACTTGGCTTGCGGTAGCTCAATGTACCATGTGGTTGCCACACCTGTGAGGATGCATTGGAATAGTCTTAGCCTGATTGAGTCATCTACAATGCTATTTGAGGAGAACCATAAATGGAATGTCATGATGTGATTCTGGGGACACTCCCCTGCCTTCCCTTCAAACTTGGGAATGTCTGATGGCAGCTTGGTTGGCATGGGAGGCCAAAAGGTTTGATGGCAGATGGGGTCATTTGTCAATCGAGCCAAATCAGGCAAGTTAAGATGAGCCATGAAAGGCAGATTTGACCCCAGGTTGATGTGAGATGGGGAAGGTATAGTGATGGGGTTTGTAGGTGCATAATGTACCTACATAGCTGGGGGTGCTAGTGCTGCCATTGTAGATGGGACAATGCTCCCAAGTGTGGAGTGAGGGACAATGTGGATGGAAGGGCCACTGCCCCCATGTGTGACAGGACGGGCAGTGTATGTGGAAGGGTCACTGCCCCCTTATGTGATAGGAGGGGTAGTGTATGTGGAAGGTCCACTACTTGTAAGTGATGTAGGTGGGATAGCTTGAGTGGTTACTATGGATGGTGGCAGCTGACTGATGACAGTTTACATGACCATGCTGGGGCCACCTACAAGGTTGTTGGTGATAATTTGTGGTGTGGACATGGGTCCACTAGTGATTGCTATGTCGGAAAATGGATTCGGGTTTGCACCAGCCATGGGGCTTGATGGTTCTGTGTTCAAGTCTAGTTTAGACTAGTATGGGTCTGAATATGAATCAGAGGCTGTGTGGCCTTCTGATGGTGTGAGAGGTCATCGAGAATGGTCTTGATGGTGTCGGTTCAATGACCTGAATTGTGGTGGTTCACCTCTTAGGCATGAGGAAGAGCATGAGGGATCAATTGTGTTATATTTGTGTATCAAACTGGTGGAAATGATATTTTGGACCCCGGTTTCAATGGCTTGCTATTGGTTGTAGGTGGTCACTCGGCCACCAATATATGGCATTCTACTCTATCGGTGGGGGTCTTTGCCCGTTTCGCTTGGCAATTCCTCTCAGTGGCCAGCTACTTTGGGGTTCCCGTGGTACTCCTTTCTGGGTAGAGCCCAAGTACTTCCCACGGTGAAGTCAGTTAGGGACTTATGTCCTCAAAGATTGTAGATTTTTGAACTTAGTGTAAATTAATCAATTTTAGTGGCTCTCTCAGCGTTATGAACTGAGTTGGGTTGATTACGTGGTATGGTGTATATGTTCTTCTGTTTTTCTGTTATCAGGTGGCTGCAAATGGTTTATGAATTCATCATATTGTGATAGAGTTCATATCATTGTAAATAAAAGCAGTAAATAATCAGAAATGTTGTAGACAGATACCATTTTTTACCCTGAATTGTGATGGCCTAACTAGGTGACTACCTTGCACCTATATTCTTCTTCAACCAAGAGAAGGCGTTGGGCTCTCAACACAATGGGACTATCCCATCCATAGATCCACAGGTCACCTCCCGGATGCAAGGTTGGTAAACAGGGAGGACGCTTAGCACCGTGAGAATCCCTCCTTCTCTACCCCCTCTACCTTTTAGGTCATCTGTTTTTAATGGTTTTGAACAGTATTGGGTGAAGGGCCTATTACTATATGAGCTGTGCCCTTCGTCGTATCCCAGAATACCTCGAAGGGTGATGACTGGGTAGAGGAGGAAGGGT
The DNA here is from genome assembly GCA_001517045.1 of Pseudotsuga menziesii. Classification (NCBI taxonomy): domain Eukaryota; kingdom Viridiplantae; phylum Streptophyta; class Pinopsida; order Pinales; family Pinaceae; genus Pseudotsuga; species Pseudotsuga menziesii. The sequence continues at coordinate 229,334 of LPNX011229923.1, forward strand.
GAGCAAGACTGTTAATTTTATGTCAGTTTTAGTTAGGCTATGTTGATTAACCAATTATTTTTTTTTGAATTTACACTTTGTTTGTACATGAAATTGTAGTAAACTGGAACGGAAACAAAAATGGGAATATTGTGCTGGACAGAGGCGGCTGAGCCACACTGACAGTCCTTAGTAAACTGAAAATTAACTTCTGAGTGACAAACCACATGTTTCAGGTCAAATGTGGCTAGGGGGTCTCCAAATTTTTCCTGAAACAGGCGAGGGGGTTGCACAGATTTCATAGACAGAAGCAGTCTGTCCTTCTGAGGGAATTCGCACCTTTTAGGGGAAATAGGGCAACTTGGTCATGCCTGTGAGGCCTAAATGAGCGACCTGGTCCCCTGTTTAGGCCCGATAAGTGTGACCTGCTCTGGATTTGGGTTTTTTTTGATCCCGAGTCAGATTCAGCCAATAGTAACCTATTCTATGGCCAAACAGACTCAGATTTGCCTTGCAGAGGCTTCGACAACAACAAAAACTGAAAATAAATAGGATTTAAACTAGATTTGAAAAGAAATTTTAAAACTAGGGCATAAACTGAAATGAACTTGAAATTTTAAAAATTGAACCAAGGATCCTGTGGGATCGACTGGGTATGGTTGCCAGTTCTGTAGCAGGGATTTCTCCTTGCTACAGGGGTAGGAATGGATCCCTTCCATCTATAGGATGGAAGGGTAGGTTCCTGTGTGAAAATGCATAAAAGAAAAACCGAAAGGAAACTGGACAGAGATGAAAGTAAAGAACAGAAAGAAATGGCCCTGAGCCCCTCTGCAAACAAGGTTAGGGTTTTGCTCCAAGAACCTACAAACAATTATTAGAGACAATAAACCTGAAAAAACATGTTAGAAATAAACCTGCAAGAAGAATATGAAAACCTGCAAATAAGCTATGGGTTAAACAAAGGAAAAGAAAAGAAACAAAACACACAAGTATACCTCTTCTTTGGTGCAATGAGCCACCATGCCCTGGTTGGGAGAAGCACCTCTCTATCTCACTCAGCAATGGAGGAGCTATGGCTCAATGGGGAAGATGAGTGGAAGAAAGGGGGATGTGGGTGGCTTGAGAGACAAAGGGTCTCAAGGCATCCACGGGCAACATAACAATATGCAAGGGAAGAGTTGTTTGAGAGTGACCCCCACCCCACCTTTTATAGCTTTCTTGGGGACTTTTAGGGTTTTATGCCCTTGGTCAGGGCTTTAGCCCCTTTTTTGGAATTTTATCCCCTTCCGCCCTAACTTTAGCTCCTTTTATGATTTTAGGCTCCTTTGAGGGGTTTTAGCCCCTTTTTGGAGGCTTTAGCCCCTATGAGAGTTATTTAGGCTCTTTTTTGGGGTTTTTAAGCCCTTTTACTCATTTTTAAGCCTTTTTGAGGGTGTGGGGGTCTAATGGGGTGTTACGAAGGTCGTGCATGGGTGTCCTTGGGTGGTGTAGGCCATGTAGAGTTGAGTGAGGGATTTTTTGGGTTAACACACCCCTTCTTCTGCATCATCTATTGTGGGTGGGGTAGCATCAGTTGCACCCTCTGCTGCCCTCGTGGGTGTCACAGAGCATGTTGTCGACTATTCAGTGGACAATATGGGAGTAGTATGTGGTGTACATGGAGTGGTTTGGTCATTGGGACCAACATTGACTCGACCACCACTGATAATCTCCATAGCGCGTTGTAAATTAAAACCATTGTATTATAAGTTCAATAGCATATAAAATCAAATATTATAAAGTTTTTATAAATGAATTTACATTATTATTTGAGAACTTACGTCCACTTGTTTACGTTGTTGCAACAACAATTGAATCCTTTGTTCGATCGCTTATGTTTGTGGAACTTCCAATGTCAGATGAATCAGTTCCTCATTTTGTTTTTCCCTGGTCTTTTGTAGCACCCTCAACGAGTCTGCAGACTCTCTAATTTCACTATCTCTCATCAACCGAGAGATCTCATTCTGTAAATAGCTTTGAGACACTATTTCATAAACTGAATCCCCTGTCAGCAATTGAAATATATAAAAAATTGCTTAGTCTTTGAAGCAATAGTATGCGCAAACAATTATATTAACAAAAATTTTCTATCATGATAGAGTATTACATCTAGGATTACTTGACGCCTAGACGCGGGTGTGGTCTGATCAATATATGGGGACTTACCTCGATCAACCACCTGCAAAAAAAGTAGAGAATATTATCACAATGAACGCAATATGTAAAAGCTAACAAATACAGAAAAAAATAAACACTATGCTACATGTTTTATATGTGTACATTTTTGAAGTATTTAGAATGTGGAATTACATCTAGGTTTACTGGTTTCCTCGAGGCTCCAGTCATCTGATCAACAGTTAGAGACTTTCCCCGATCAATCTGCAAAAAAGGTAGACAACATTACCATCATGAACGCAAACATAAAAATGAAACAATACATAACAAAATAAACATTATGCATCATGATATACATGTTTACAATTTTAAAGTATTTGAAATGGAGAATTACATTCATGTTTGGATGTTACCCCAATGCTGTAGTCGGTTGATCAATAGTCGATTGGATTTCGTGATCAACACTCTACATGGAAATAGATAAGATTATATAAATGAACCTAATATACTAATGAAAATGCATAACAACATATCTGTATGTCCATCCTAAATTTAATATTACATTAGCAATATCGATGTATACCTGCTGCCTTGACTCGGGTCGACAAACATCTACAGAGATGGAGGTGTCCCTGAGAGAACCCTGCATCAAAAACATACTAAAAGTTACCTAAGGAAACATGAAAAGTAGAAAATTACAATTATATGCTAACGAAAAGTCCTATAGATGTTAAAATAATTAATAAAAGGTTGGTTAAATTTTTTGTTGTACCACAACCATACTAACCGTGTTTGTATCTGCACGATTCAAATTGTAATTAATAAGCAGTTCTTTGCCAGCAACTATTGATTTAATTGCACATACAAAGACATGGTTTCCTTCATGCGACTCGAATATGCAGTTGGGTTGCTTTAGTGTAGATCCGGTTGTGTACTGTTTATAAAACCCACAATATTACCAGTTGTTTTTGGCCTTTCGTCTATGTACAACATTGCTCCTTTATTTTGAGCTTTGTCTTTCAGTTGTATATAATTCGTTGACAACCCATATATTTTCATCCTTCATGTATATTGGACCAGGCACATCGAATCACTGTAGTTGTAACAGGGTCCAACATACTCCATCGATTCTGTACATCTACAGTATCCAACCTTTATGCCGTCCATGCAAAACAATCCCAATCCATGCAATGACGATGGTGCAATTCTATATATCCTCTCATTCACATAAAAATCAATGTTTACTTGAGGAATATCCCTAGGAACCCATTGTTTCACTAGGTGTTGGTACCTTAAGGGCACGTCGATGTCTCCCACTGTCTCATCATCATAGGAACATGACCCCCCTCCTTTGAGAAAAAAAATAACGCATTTGTTGACTTTTCTTCTGATCTTCTGACATCTAGTTGATCTAGCCCTTGTAGACCTACTGGATGTCTCAATTTACTCTAGCCTTCCCAAACTCTGTTTGCTGGAGGAAGACGGGTTTGAAAAATACCTGTTTGGTTCTACTTGCACCATGGCTGAATTTTTTTTTGGCATAAGCATAATAAAATACCAGCAAAAGAACTTGGAAAAACTTATAAGCAAAAAACTTGTTAAAGAAAAAGCTTGTCAAGAATGAGTTTGGTTAATAGGCGTGGGCATTTGGTAGCCCTAAAAATTCTAATGTATGCCCCTCTTTTAGTTACATACAAGTCTCCATTTTCACTTATTTCTTGCATTTCCTTTTCCTAACATGAATTGGGTAGGCTTCATAAGCTTCATATGTATGCTTGTGGCCATTGTATTTTGGCCTTTCAATGTTGTCAAGCTTGAGACGATCTATTATGCATATGCATCAAATATAACACTGCAATTTATGCCAATATATGTCTGTATAGGGCATGGAGGTTCTCCTTTAATGGACTATCTCCTTGAAAGAACATATCTTCACATTCATCTACATTTACTTTGGATAGAAGTGATATGGAGTTGGTATGTTGGTAACTTCCATAAAAAAACATCTTTGACATGAGTTCCTTTTTCAAGGAATCTTGGTTAATCTCCTCTTCCAAACTTCTAGGTCACTTTTCTACTCTACATTGGCTCGATTATTCATTTTCCTAGCCACTCCTCTCTCCTTACTCTACACTCGTTGTTGTTGTAACCCTTACTTTTGATGGTTGTAAGTGGTTTTTAGTTTTCCCATGAATGATGTTGTGATGTTGTATATGATTATCCATTTTACCTAATATGTTTTATGATCTTTTCCATCGTTGCTAGGGTGCACATACTTGTTGTTTATGGCTTCATAATCTTGAAAGCTCAAGGGCTTAAAAGTGCCCAGATCTCATCTAGGACCCTTTAAGAGTCATAATAACAACTATTGTTATAGGATGTTATTCTCCAAATGATACACCAAAACCATACTTATCGGTTAATATTTGTGTAGGGATGTTTTTATGATCTCTCCCATAATTTATCATACTAATGGGATTGTGAATATCAAGTAAATGCCTTATTTGTATAGTGGAAATCCTACGATAGTACACTAGAAATTCTAAAAAATTCTAATGTATGCCCCTCTTTTAGTTACATGCAAGTCTCCATTCTCACTTATCTTGCACTGCCTTTTCCTAACATGTATTGGGCAGACTCACAAAATATCATGTTATACATGGGCACTATGATACGCTCACAAATATTTATATAATGTATTATAAATGTGTGTTCCTAAAGGATTTGGAAATATACATGGATGGGCACTATGCTTGGTCACCAATGTTTTCACGTCTCTGAAAATATGTTTGAAATATACATCACATATAGCAAGTATGATGACATGTAGAATGTTGGATCGACTATGGTGGTTGTGTATTTGGATATGTAGGTGTTCTTATTACTGGCCTAACCCCTTTTCAACAATAATATTTGCAGATTTAATCAAGTGTGTTTCTATATAAAATATAGAAACATATATAAAATATATAGAATAATCCTTGATCAATAAAAAGATTACAATGAGCCTCGTGACTCAGACTCAAACTCGACTGAGTCAACTGAGTTGACCCCCAACCGAGCTGACTCAACCTTTGAAATGATTCGAGTGACAAGTTTGGTACCGAACCAAGCAAGTTAGGGTATGACTCGACTGGATCGGTAACAAAATTGTCAATTCTTCCAAATCCGTACTAACTCGACCAAGTGAAAGTGGGACTGCACAGGTCACATACATGACACTTAAATTAAAAAAAAACCTAGAAATATAAACATTGAGATTCTAAACCTACTTCATTGTCGAGTCAATTAGCTTTGTAGGATTCCTATACATCATAACACTATTTGCAGTAAAACACAACTTGCTTTGTAGGCCCTAGATGCCACCCATGTGCAAAATTGTCAATCTATAAAGCAGACCCCAAATACAAAAACGTTCTTCACAAAATAGGGCATGAACCATGTGAACAACCTTCCAAGTGGACCAACTCAATGAGTAACCTCCAAGCATGTAATATCTCTCATGAAATGGTGTATAAAAGAGTGTAAGCATGCTTGAAATGATGAATTTCTCCTTTGGTAGGGCTGAACACTACCCTTATGCATGTGTCTCCAAAGGTGAATGTTCCTCAAATAATGAGAGAAGGCCTTCCTCTAATAATAAACCAGTACACCAAGGTGAATTGGCCCTCTTTAGGGTTTCCATTTTATGCATAGGGGCCCTTAATGTAGAACAAAATTGGTATTTTAGGGCCAACTGGGGTTGTTACTTCTCTTGTGCATAGGTCCAGATATTTTTAGGGTTGTTTTGTGACCTACGGTTGCAAGGAAATACACCTAAGACTGTTATTTGCTATTGATCTCCTTCAAGAGACTACCGAGAATCACCTAAAGCACAATCCAACTTGGTTTATAGGGATTGAAATTAAATGATATTTGTTTTATTTAGGTTTGTTTACCCCCCTTTTGTGGAGAAAAAGCACCTAGAATTCATGATACTACTATAAATTGTTGATTAGGAGGTTGGAACAACCCTTATTTATTCCTAGAATGAAGGTTTGAGGCTGTTGGAGTGCCCATGCCCGCTCTTTATGTCCATATCTGTGCACATAATTATTTGTTAATGTCATTTCAACCCTCAAATTCAACCCAACATTTCTCAAAGCCTGTTTTTTCCGTTGTTCATCACTTTTCATAGGGCTATTCATGCCTAAAACTGCCTTTTAACCCTCCAATTTGGCCCATACTTAGAGGTAGGCCTGTTTGGTGATGGATAAGTGCACAAGGGTGCCCAAGATGCTGAATAAGGTTGCTTCATACCCTTTTTTACTGTCAAACAGGTTGTTTGTGCCCGAAATTCATGTGGATGTTGCTATAAGGCATATGAATGAGATTCTAGGGTTGCTTTCACCCACATATTTCTCATTTTCATAGCCAGAATTGCAAAGACCACCTCCTATTGCCATTGATCATCAAATTTTATTGCTGCAATGTGTCCATATCTAAAAGTTGGCCTAATTATAGCTGATTTGAGATGTTTTACTATTTGTTGTGACCTTCAGAATGCTCCCAAAGTGCTCATATTTGTCCCTTTGATGCTCATACTTGATTATAGAGCTGTTTATGCCCATAGGACTGCCCAACATTTCTCCTAGTGTTCTCATAACTGAAAATGAAAGGGCTCACTACTATTACACTCCATAAACTGTCCAAATTTCAAAACCATCTCAGAACTACCTAGATTTGATTTCAAGATTACAATCATGACAACTTCACCCCTGGAGAGTGTGATTAGAATCACCGGTGGACACCCATACAAAATGGAAGGTAACACTAAGGACCTTTTCTGATTTTGTACTAATTTTAATGCGTTTCTTACATGTTTGCAAGTTTGTAACTATACACAATTTTTTTATTTGAATGCCAATATTTTGTACCTGCTGGTATGTTTTGAAATATCTTAAACCTTGTATTTTTCAGTTTGCAGCAGGAGTTTGTGGTAGGTATTTTATTCATTGTGGTCAAGGCATGAACATTTTGGTTGATTAAGGATTTTAATTATTCAAAACAAGTTCATTTCTGAAAGTGACTTTTGATTCCCCACCAAAGATATATCTTTTAATAATGTTGGGTTTAGCCAGCTCATACCTAGTGTTTCCCTGCTCTTGGGGGCTTTGGAGTGGGTATGTAACGTTCCTAAATGTATAGGTACATCGGTGGGTACATGGAAATTCTTAGGGATATTTTGTGGCAGGTTTGACCTGTTCTGAGTTGGCATTTCGTGGTTTAGGTAGCTCTTTCAATCATCTAGCATGTCATCTCTGTATATAGTTTCCCTGTCAGTGCAATGATTCTTCCCAATGTTTGATAGTTGCCCTGTGATTGCCATTACATGATTGCCATATATAAACCACTATTGTGGTTTCATCATTTCTCCAATTCAAGAACAAAAAAGTAGACACGACTTCTCTCCCTACATTAAGTCCGCATGCACATAATGACTAGCTTTGGTACTTCCTAACTTTTCAGTATTCCTTTTGACAACAAAAGTGAAACATGAAACAATATCCTTACTTTCAACATCTTGCACAATTGATGGCTTTGATAGAACTATATAAGTACTTTGTTCCCAAAGTAAATATTTTGAGACCTACAAACGAAGGGAAGCGAGATGAATGGTTGAAGGACTCCAATGGAGGATGAATTGATGCCCTATTCTGCCTACCCAAAGGTCCTTTTATAATGAATATTATCCCTAACTTATCATTGATTTGTAGTCTTCTATTGTTCACCCATACTACTCTAAGAAACAAAGTTTTATGTTGATTTAGTATGTATATTCATGATGATGCTTGTTTTCCCATATTAATTTTCAACCCTAAGGAAACGCTAACTTGTTTTCCCATACTAATTTTCAACCCTAAGGAAACCCTAAGGTAATCTGATAGTAGAAAGAACCAAAAAAGACTATTCCGCACAAACCAAAAGGCCCTTAAATTAACTATATCATGCCTTCCTCAATGATTTTATGAAACCAAGGGGATGGAAAAAGGGCAAGGAAACATCAAATATCACTTACACCAGGGAATAATTCCAAAGCTAACCAACTGTCTAAACCACAAAGGTCATCTTATCGTGTCAATTGTAAGAGGGGAAAAAAAAATCAGACATGGTGAAAATTGACATAAAATGTTCAAATAAAAAATGGAGGACATCAAAATACCTAGTACTTGATTCAAGACCCAAAGCATAAACCATAAGATTCATGATTGTCCATTAATGGCCAAGTATTGCCTAACCCAATTTCCAATCAACTAAGCACCTCACGATTGAATCATGATATTGGCCCAAGTTTATTATAAATTCCAAGAAGTAACTGATACAAAAACCAAACATCCACTCTACAAGATCGCCAAGAACTAACATCATTCAAGTGAAGGATGTATGCATACTGTTGCAGAAATTATATCTCTACTCATTCTATTTCCTACAAAGTGTTGTGGCTTGCTTAGTGCTCCTCTTTGTTTATCATTTACGTTCAACTTCACGGTGAAATCAACAAGTCGAGGAAAATATTCTAGTACATCGACTTTACAGTAATGGACAAATAATGATGTTGATTTCTTGGAGATCCTGTAGAGTGGATGTTTGAACCTCTTCAGTGCTACTCTGTAGTGCATAACCCAACACTTCAGAGGCATATTTACCAGTGGTAACCTACAACAATCACACACACACACACACACACACACACACACACACACACATCTAATCCATGGTGGTGAAGAGTGGACATTTCCAGACCTACTACTTGGCACGTTCATGAATGAAAATAATGTTTTAAATACATTTATATCAGTCTGTAATATTTGATGATTTATTCCTTTTAGCTTGTCATGATGATGCTTGTTTTCCCATATTAGTTTTCAACCCTAAGGCAACGCTAACTTGTTTTCCCATACTAATTTTCAACCCTAAGGCAACCCTAAGGCAATCCCATAGTAGAAAGAACCAAAAAATACTATTCCACACAAATCAAAAGGCTCTTAAATTAACTATATCATGTCTTCCTCAATGATTTGATGAAACCAAGGGGATGGAAAAAGGGAAAGGAAACATCAAATATCACTCACACCAGGGAATAATTCTAAAGATAACCAAATGTCTAAACCACAAATGTCATCTTATCGTGTTAATTGTAAGAGTGGCAAAAAAAATTAGACACGGTGAAAATTGACGTAAAATGTTCAAATAAAAATGGAGGACATCAAAATACATAGTACTTGCTTCAAGACCCAAAGCATAAACCATAAGATTCATGATTGTCCATTAATGGCCAAGTATTACCTAACCCAATTTCCAGTCAACTAAGCACCTCACGGTCGAATCATGATATTGGGCCAAGTTTATTATAAATTCCAAGAAGCAATCGATAGAGCAACCAAAAATCCACTCTACAGGATTGCCAAGAACTAACATCATTCAAGTGAAGGATGTATGCATACTTCTACAGACATAATATCTCTACTCATTATATTTCCTACAAAGCGTTGTAGCTTGCTTAGTGCTCCTCTCTGTTTATCATTTACGCTCAACTTCACGGTGAAATCAACAAGTCTAGGAAAATCTTCTAGTACATCACCTTTATTGTAATGGACAAATAATGATGTTGAGTTCTTGGAGATCTTGTAGAGTGGATGTTTTAACCTCTTCAGTGCTACTCTGTAGTGCATAACCCAGCACTTCAGAGGCATATTTCCCAGTGGTAACCTACAACAGTCACACACACACACACACACACACACACATATATCTAATCCATGGTGGTGGAGAGTGGACATTTCCAGATCTGCTACTTGGCACATTCAGAAATGAAAAGAATGTTTTAAATACATTTATATCAGTCTGTAATATTTGCTGATTTATTCCTTTTAGCTTGTCATGATGGTTCTTGTTTTCCCATATTATTTTTCAACCCTAAGGCAACGCTAATTTGTTTTCCCATATTAATTTTCAACCCTAAGGAAACCCTAAGGCAATCCCATAGTAGAAAGAACCAAAAAAGACTATTCCGCACAAATCAAAAGGCTCTTAAATTAACTATATCATGCCTTCCTCAATGATTTAATGAAACTAAGGGGATGGAAAAAGGGCAAGGAAACATCAAATATCACTCACACCAGGGAATAATTCTAAAGCTAATGTACAAAGCACCTTATGTCTCCTACCCCATCCCTTTGATGTCTACATCTTGCTGTTCTCACCTTGCACCAAGCAAATGTACAAAGCACACTTGCCAACATCTCTTCAAACTATAGTAGAATGGAGGCACACCGTACAGGAGCATGTTGCACCTCCACATATCATTTTGGACTCCCTCTTCACACCTTGATCATTGTCAAAATAGTTGTTACAAGATACCACTAATGTATTATTAACAAGTAATGTAATATCGACCCTTGTGTACACTACAATTTTCTCTTTCTAATCAAAAGTTTTTTGACTTTATAACTATATAGTAGTTTATGAATTTTTTTTATAAATATTTTAATATTTAATAATAAAATATTTATGTATGTAATATTGCGTAAAATGGTAATTAATTTTAGATTTTTCTTCTTTAAATTTAAACTTAAACTTAAATTTAATTTCAAGTTTTTGAAAATTTGAAAATCATAATTTCATAATATACTGAGTTTCTATGTCTGGTAACAATAATTAATGTGATTTGGTGTCCCACTAAGTAGAAATACAATCTCTAGCAAAAAGAGCAGGAAAATAGAGCAAGTTCAAACCTAGAAGTAGTTACTTTAGGTGCCATGAGTGCCACTAGGGGGAGTGTTGTTTCATTTTAGGTTAGCTTTGACAAGTCTCGGGTTGGGTGAAGGTGCAAAGGTAATGAGATCCTAAGTGGTAGTTGATTGCTTAATTACAAGGTTACAAGAATTAGTGTGCAATTTGAATTGACTAAAGAGTTCGATACGAGTGTGCCAGTCATCCCAAAATTAGGAATCAGGGATTCAAAACCCTAACCCTAAATAACCCTAATTATCCTACATTATCCTACGTAAACAACTTTATATTAGTCAAAACGAGGTGGAATAATTCGAGAATCTAATTTGGGTGTGGTTAATCCTAGGGCCGAATCCAGTAACTGTGCTTATTTATGATTGTCAAGGGGACTAGACCAACATGATTGTGGAGGTCAATCTGTTAATGGGGAAAAAATAGAAAGATGAAATGAGTAGGCATGTATGTCATGAATCCTTAAAAAATAATCATAGGAAAAAAATGATTTTAGTGACCATTAAATCTTCCGTTAAGGTTATATATATATATATAATATTTTGTGTATAATAATTGATTTAATTTAATTTAAATATTCATGTTCAATAACGATCAAATTGACGCATGGAATTGTAAAATGAATACAATAGACAAAGATGACAAGGGGGAGGCAAAAATACATCTCCAAGGAATGCCTAAAAGAAAGAAAACGAACCTAACAGAATGAATGTGTTAAAGCACTAGAAAGCACCAATCCATTGAGATGGGGAGTAATGAAGAAGCTCAAAGAAGGAGGTTCCTTGGTTGAGACTTGTTTCTTTGGAGAAGCTGTATTTTAGAGAGCATAGTTTCCTTGCTTAGCCTATCCTTGCATTTTTCATTATCTGACCTCCTTTCTAAGAAAAAAAATAGGAAGAATCTTAGGGTTACATGGATGAATTCATTGAGTCTCTTTGCGAGGGAAAAAAGAGGAAGAAGGTTAGGGCTTACACAGATAGATGCTTCGAATCTATTTCATAGGAAAGAACAACACGAAGGATGTTAGGGTTTACATGGACATATTCTCGAGGTCTCTTTCTTAGGAAAGATAAACATAAGAGGTTAGGTTTTCATGGATAGTGATTTGAGTCTTGGAGTGCATACATTGATTGTCTAGTTCATTGTAGTGGGCTCCACAACCCATCTACAACCTGGACATTGGGTTGTTTCAATATGTTCCATGAGGATTGGGGTGGGTTATGTGGATTTCCCCCTTTTCCATGGTTTTGAGGATGGAGGATGATGGTAATCACTAGATGGAATATCAACTGGTAACCCCAAGGGAATCAATGGGATTTGATCTTGAGGCCTATGTGAGCTTTCACATGAGCTTCTACCAATTGACAACCCTTGGGGTTAGAAACCATAAAACTATCATGGTATCAATTAAGGAGGATCCTTGGGATTAGCAACCATAAAACTATCATGGTATCTAAAAAAATGAAGGTACCAATATCAACCTTAGGATGCCAATCTCTAATATTTTTGCACCCATAACCTCACAAAAACTCTGTGAAAACAAAGAGTTTGAAATTTGTAGCTTACTAGAAATGTGAAAAATTGGAGTTACCAATAAGAGTGATGGTATATCAATTGATATTACTGATTAAGTAATGAGCGATTATTGGATGCATACACTATCAAATATGTGGTATAAACCTCAATACATCCATAAAATAAGATATATGGGTATATTATTATTATTATTATTGCCCATTGATAGTTATTTCCATTCATTTATCAATTTACGCGTGGATTATGGTGTGTTTTATTTCATGAAATGATATTTCTAGAGTAGGGATTCTTTACTATTTATAGGCTATTGAAGCAATTCAAAGGTGACACTATTTGTTATCATAACCATTAATGACTCGTTTATAGGAATTATCTAGGTTCTCCTTGTTAGGTACCACAACTACCTTCTCTTATCCCCTATCTTTTGAAGGGTTGAAGGTATTACAAAAGGTACTGGATCACCGAATGGAAAAATATAGTATCCCAAATTGATATTCTATTGTTTTGATAGTATGTTTGTAGGTTCGGTGCTTTAGTTATGCTAGATTGACAAAATAAAAGTTGCATGCAAAACAATGTCGTTCCAAAAGGCCCTATAACATAGTTGTTTTGGAGAATAAATAGGAAGAAGACTGTCAGTGAGAGAAGGTACACATACCAATAATAATAATTTTGATAGTACGTCGAGATATGTGAGGCATGCAAGCCATGAATGTAGCGGAAGATGTAGGTACAATTATCAAAATAGTTTATTTAGTCAAACTTATTACCTTTCTCTTTTGCATTGACTTAGCCACTTTCAATTCACTAACTCTAAAATAGCTAATAAGTGTTGGCTAATAACGGTGATGATTCATGGTATTATGTTTAATTAGGTTGAAACATGGAAAACTTGTGAAACATAATACCACGAATCTTCACCATTGCTTGGATGAACACTTGTTATCTTTTGTGAGATATAGTTCATGTGGACAGAGTTCTTGAACTCTGTCCTCATGGACAATTTTGTTTGAGGATGATATTTATAGGTATGTAGAAAAAAATTTAATATTTTGAAAAAATAGTTATTGTAAGTGGTTTACTTCATTCAATCACTTAATGAAAATATATTGTATAGTCCAAGCTCTCATGGTGTTTAGAGCTTGGGAATTACTGGGTTAGATTCGAGTTGCTTTCTAATATAAGGTTTCTATAATCAAACACCTTAAAGAAGAAATCCATAACATTTGGCAGAATTCTGGCAAACCCCTGTTGTCACTACAATTTGGAAAATACTGGGTTAGGTTCAAGTTTCTTTCTAACCTAGGTATTTTATAATGATCTTGAATGATCTATAGGTTAGGTTCGAGTTTCTTGCTTATAACAAAATATGGCTCAAAAATCCTGCTTGGGGCAGTGACCGATTTTCATCCTTCTCCACCGGGCCGAGCATACATGTAAGCAAAAAAAATCTATCTATCGTGGCTATGGGGAACTCGAATCCTTCTCTAAACCTCCCTTAAGCATCTCATTTCGGTGGGGTTGGCTTAATATCTTATTTGGGAACCAGTTGCTAAGATAACTCACATAAAAACAACCAAACCAGTTTGAATGCGAACCAAAATGTGGTGGGTTCATACACTAATTGTAACGCTAAGACTGGCCAGACTTCAGAATCCATATCAGCTACAATGGGTCAAATGTGGGTCAAATGAAACTGTCAAATGAAAATCTATTTTTACCCCCACAACTATCTCCACAACTATCTCTATTTGAAGTCCGTACAACATTGTAAGTAATTTTAGGGCATTACAAACAAAGGTTAAAAAAGGAAGGATTCAAGTTGGTGAAGAAGTAGGCAGTATAGATAGAGACCCTTTGGTTTGTTGGTAAAAGTAAAGTAATCAAGTAGGCAAGGTATATAAATAAGGTGTCTAAGTGCTCACCCACATAAGATCCCGTTCACCATAACCGGGTGAGAAGGAACACATCACCACTGGATGAGAGAGTGAGGACCATCCAACCCCATAAAAATGAGGGTTTGCTTCTTCCAAAGCCTAAATTGAGAAGGCGGTATCGAAACGTACCAACCCTGCACAACCTGGGTGTAAGCCTGCCACCTGGCCTTATTGGAAGAACCTTTGCCTTTCTGATATTGGTTAAGAAACCCTGGATATTTGTAGAACTATCTTAAAATTTTTAAAATAGGCATGAATTAGGGCATGGTGCTCACAATTTTGGGATGCATTGTCTCGACTGACAATTGGCCTCCTTGTCCGCTACAGAACCACAATCCACTCTCCTTAGTCTTCGTGGGTCCAAATTGTTGCTCCCACTGTCCAAATCGTTGCTCCCACTGATATTATTCTCCGGCCAATTTGCTTAGATCGACCCTTGATCACTGAACGACAAGCACCCAACGAGATGCATAGAGGAAGAAGCTTTCTCGTGATCACTAAATGACAAGCACCCGATGAGATGCACAGAGGAAGAAGCTTTCTCGTGAAGCTGAAAGGAAAATAGCGTGACTGTTAGTTTTTTTTTATGGTTTTATGTTTTTGTTATTTTATTTATATATATGTATTTCAAATAATTGTTTTATAATTATTTATATATATTGTTTTATGTTTTATTTTATTTATTTATTTATGCTTTATTTTATTTATTTATATATATCTACTATGTTATATATATATATATATATATACTATGTTTTATTTTTTTTTATATACAAAGAGGGGGGGTGTATCTATGTGAGTCTTTATGTGTGCAGTGAATCTATGATGATGAGGATGAGGATGTCGCTGATGATGATGATGATGAAGATGAGGATGTTGATGCTGATGATGATGAAAATGAAGATGATGATGATGAAGATGATGACAATGATGATGATGTTAACGATGATGAAGTTGAAGATGATGATGATGATGATGATGATGATGATGATGGTGATGACTGTCTTTATATCATATGAAATGATGAAAATTCTAACGATGTTGATGATGATGATAATGACGCTGATGATGCTGTCGATGGCGACGATGATGTTGCTGATGATGACGATGACGACAACGACGACAATGTTGCTGATGATGACGAAGACAATGATGATGGATGATCATGATGTTGATGGATGATGATGATGATGTTGATGCTGATGATGATGTTGATGATGATGAAGATGATGATGATGATGATGATGATGATGTTGTTGATGATGATGATGATGATGATGTTCATGATGATGATGAGGATGGTGAGGATGATGACGATGATGAACCACATGATGATGATGATGATGTTAGTAACTATTTTTAAAACGAAATAACATAAAAGAATAGGTCTAATTAAATATTTACCTTTCATTATATTTCATTGTTGATGATGACGACGATGATGATGAAGACAATGATGATGATACAGACGATGATGATGACGACAACGACAATATGTGATGAAGATGATGATGTGTGATGATGATGATGATGATGATGTGTGATGATGACGATGATGATGATGAAGATGATGATGTTTGATGATGAAGACGATTATAATGAAGACGATGATGATGAAGGCGATGATGATGATATGAGGATGGTGAGGATGACGACGACGATGACGATGATGATGATAATTATGATTTTGATGATGACGATGACAATGATGATGACAATGATCATGAGGATGATGATTTTGAAAGCATGCATGGCTTGACACTTTTCTTTTTAAATCAATTTCAAAATTAAAAAGGGCCCAATTATTTTATAATCATTATAATCTTATTTGTGCCCTTTTTGAGCTTGGATTCAATATAATAAAATATGATAGACCAATATGGTAACATTTTCGTCATCATTGTCATCACCATCATAAAAAAAAGTAAAAAATTCCTAATAAAAGATAGAAGAGAACAATGATTTATTATCACATACACTTTTACTAAGAACCTTGACATATATCTTATTTAATAGCTATAAGGCACAATTATGCTATTGAGGAGACTCAAGCTTTGGTGGGTGGAATGACAACAATTAGGAGAGTCAAACTTTGGTGGGTGGAATGACAACATTTAAACGACTTAAGAAGCCATTGTTGTGGCAAACAAAGTCTAAATATCTAAAATGATTTTGATGTTTGTCACCAAACTTTAAAGTTGCGGTAAGACCAAATATATATGAAAAATTTGGAATCTAATATCTTTTCGTGAGCCATAAGGTATGTAAAAGATAAAAAAAACATTAATGTTATGTTCTACATTCTTAACATCTTGCCATGTTTTCTCCATTCTTCATATTGAATTTGGAAACATAAAAGTTATCTACAAAATCTAAAATCTAATCTTTTTATTATAGCAATAAACTAAGTAAAAATTTGGACATCAATTTTGCTAACTACATTCTTCTATATAAATATCTTATTTAAATTAAATACTTTTTTAAAATAAACTTAAAACATTCAAAACAAAAATAAAATGATAAATTTTAAAATTTCATATAAAATATTTTATGGAAAAATATTTCAAATATTTCAAATATAAATAAAAGAAATAAGAAATAAGATAAAAGAATAGGTCTAATTAAATATTTACCTTTAATTATATTTCATCGTTGACGATGACAGCGACGATGATGAAGACGATGACGATGCTACAAACGACAATGACGATGATATGAAGTAATTAATTTCACCTAGGTTAATTTTAATGATGATGATGGTGATAAAGATGATGATGATGATGATGACGATGATGACGACGATGATGACGAAGATGATGATGATGTTTCATGATGATGACGATGATGAAGATGATGATTATAGTTATGATTTTGATGACGACGACGATGATGATAATTATGATTTTGATGACGACGATGACAATGATCATGAGGATAACGATGTCATCTTCATCAATTATGATGAAGATGATGATGTTGGTGATGATTATGTTGATGAGGATGACGATGATGATGATGGTCATGATGATGATGGTCATGATGATGAAGACGACGATGATGATGAAGATGACGATGAAGATGATGATGAGGGTGATTATGCAGATGATGATTATGATGATTATGATGATGATGATGATTATATATGATGAAAATGATGATGATGATGATGATGTTGATGATGGTGATGAGGATGGTGAGGATGATGATGATGATGATCCACATGATGATGATGATGATGATGATGACGATGATGAAGACGATGACGATGCTACATACGACGATGATGAAGACGATGACGATGCTACAGACAACGATGACGATGATATGAAGTAATTAATGTGATCTAGGTTTAATTTTAATGATGATGATGGCAATGAAGATGATGAGGATGATGATGATGACGATGACGATGATGATGAAGATGATGATGATGACAATGATGAAGACGACGATGAAGACGACGATGAAGATGATGATGATAATTATGATTTTGACGATGACGACGACGACAATGATAATTATGATTTTGATGATGATGATGACAATGATAATGATGATGACAATGATCATGAGGATAACGATGTCATCTTCATCGATAATGATGAAGACGATGATGTTGATGATGATTATGTTGATGCGGATGACGATGATGATGATGGTCATGATGATGAAGACAACAATGACGACAACGATGATGATAAATATGATGATGAGGGTGATTATGATGATGACGATTATGATGATGATGATGATGATGATGGTTATATATGATGAAGATGATGATGATGACGATGATGTATGTAACTCTTTTTAAAAAGAAATAAGATAAAAGAATAGGTCTAATTAAATATTTACCTTTCATTATATTTCATCATTGACGATGATGACGATGATGATGAAGACGATGATGACGCTACAGACGACGATGACGATGATATGAAGTAATTAATTTGATCTAGGTTTAATTTTAATGATGATGATGGCAATGAAGATGATGATGATGATGATGACGACGACGATGAAGATGATGATGATGACGACGATGAAGATGATGATGATAATTATGATTTTGATGACGATGACGATGGTGATGATATTATGATTTTGATGATGACGACGATGGTGATGATAATTATGATTTTGATGACGACGATGGCAATGATAATGATGATGACAATGATCATGCGGATAACAATGTCATGTTCATCAATTATGATGAAGATGATGATGTTGGTGATGATTATGTTGATGAGGATGACAACGATGATGATGGTCATGATAATGAAGACGATGACGACGACGAAGATGATGATGAGGGTGATTATGATGATGACGATTATGATGATTATGATGATGATGATGATGATTATATATTATGAAGATGATGATGATGATGATGATGTTGATGATGGTTATGAGGATGGTGAGGATGATGACGATGATGATCCACATGATGATGACGATGATGTCCGTAACTCTTTTTAAAATGAAATAAGATAAAAGAATAGGTTTAATTAAATATTTACCTTTCATTATATTTCATCGTTGACGATGATGAAGACGATGACGATGCTATAGACAACGATGACGATGATATGGAGTAATTAATTTGATCTAGGCTTAATTTTAATGATGATGATGGTGATGAAGATGATGACGATGATGATGACGACGCCAACGATGAAGATGATGATGATGATGATGAAGATGATGATGATAATTATGATTTTAATGATGACGACGACGACGATAATTATGATTTTGATGACGATGATGAAAATGATAATGATGATGAAAATGATCATGAGGATATTTACCTTTCATTAATTATATTTCCTCATCTTCTTCATCCATGTCATAGTCTTCTTCATCCAAGTCATCATCTGTATCATCAGATCCAAAGTCAACATTGTAAGGGTTGGCCATATAATCATCGTCATCATCATCGGTTATGCTCATCGTGCCATCGTCGGTATAACTTTCATCGGCATTGTTTGCTACATCATCAGATTCAACTGTTTCTTGGAGTACATCTTCTCCTGGATCATCATCATCACCTAACGCATGTTGATCATGCTTTGCATCATCGTATCCTTCTTCCAGAGAACCCTCTTCATTAGCATCATCTAGGTTATAATTTACTGATCTTCCCTTTGGATCGTGTCTCACAACAAATGACCAACCCGCTTTACCTGGAACCTTTGAGTAAAATACCCGTTCACATTGGATTGGAATAACATAGGGCTCTGCTCCTGGCTCAAACAACCTTGTGTTTACCATGGTAAATCCATTATCATGTTCAATAATAGTTCTATCAGGATCACGTTGATTCAATTGTAACCTGTACCATTTGGAAACAAATAGAACTACCTTAAAGGATTTAAAGTCACACTGTATAATATCCTCCAAATACCCATAGTATCAATTTTCTGAGAATTTTGGATGCCTATCAGTTCTAGATGAAACATTGGTAACCTCAAAGACAGCAGGTATCCCAGAATCTAATGTTTTCTTTGTTTCATCTAATTTTTTGACACGATATCTACCTCCATTGTAGACCATAGCCTTATGGTGTTTTACCTGCAATAAGCAATACATGAAAATATTATACAACCATTCAGTCCTTATGAAGCAATACATGGAAAAGAAGAACATTTACGTCAAAATGTAATTTGCAAAATAAAAGATTTAGAGGGATTGATTAATTATATGCTTGCCATTTTATCTTTTACACCATATGCCAAATCAATTTCCCTTTCGGTTAGATTTCTATCTCCATTGCGTTGTGCTGCTTTTACCAATGAAGCCACACCTTCCCATGATATTCCATGACCTAATTGTTTGCATCGTTCAATCCATACCTTCATCTAGTCAATATTGTTTGCAATGTATAAATCAATTGCATCCCATTCTCGACCAACTGTTTAATGACAATAACAATTAAAATGAAAGAAAGGTGTAAAAATCCTAAACAAAGTATATGCTCTTAATTGAAGCAATTATAACTAGAAAATACAATTAGAATATGAACGATATAATAAACATCCACTAGCTAATAATTACCTTTCAGCTTCCTCAATCTACCTTTCCCCTTCAGTTTCTCCCCTTCAAATTTGTTATTGGAGTCTGGATCACAAATGCGACGTAAATTGAGATTTAACGCTAAAATAGGAAGATATTCACTAACATACAACATGTTTTGGTATACCGTATATTCTTCCATCATAGAACCCTTAGCATGTGCTCATTGTCTCACCAAACCCTTCATAAATTTCAAGTGCCTCTCAACCATCCACATGGACCTTGAGTGCACAGGTCCACACAACTCAATCTCCTCAACTTGGTGTATGAGGTAGTGTTCTTGTGCATTGAAAAATTTCGATGGTAGATTCTTCTACATTTCACACATGAGACAAGGAATTTCTCTCCTCCAATACTTTATATCTTCTTTATGGATTTCTTTAGATGTCAACCATCTACAAGTGCCGAAAACCAATAACGATATTTAACAAAAATAAACATTAAATTACAATATGTACTGAAATAGTGCACAAAAAAACAAATATAAATTATACGGAGAATTAAAGAAACATTAAGCACATGTAAGTAATCGCTAGTTACCTCATGTATTTACCGAGATTATATATAACTTGTTTGACATTATTGTCGAAGTTGTCCGAGAGAGAGAGAGAGGTAGACCATAATGTATCAATATACAAACCATGCCATTTATTAAACAAAGAGTATACAAACAAGAAAAAAAAATATACGCAGTAAAATGAAAAACTAATTATATGGACATAACAATAATAATTACCTTGATGAAGACATGCCAACCATGTATTTTGACCCCTGCAAAATTACCTTTATTGGTTATGATATTCTTCAAGTTCGCACAAAATCCAGTGAGAAATTTAATTTTCCGCATTACTTCTTTGACAACATTGCTTTGTTGCTTCGTAAACATCCATGGAATTGAGTTTATATTAACTTATTCTCCGTTGGTATGAAATTGGATGACGTATTTCATTGCATGGTTGCTTTCTTGAATGTCTTTGCAAGCTTTCACAACTTTATCTTTCTCCCTCCTTAGCTCCAGTAGTCACCATAAGGTTTCAGTAACATTGTTTGCAATATGCATTGTATCAAACAAATGAGCAATTTGTAGGTGCTCATAGTAGGGAAACCTGCTGAATTGAATAGGATAACTTTTCATTCCTTGTGGAATCCCATTAATGCCTTTATGATCACGATGGAAATCATGAATATTAGTTTATAAATAAATTACATCATAAATAAAATATGGCCACTATAGTAAACAACTCACAATAAAAATTAAAATACATAACAATTCATATACGATGATCCATACGTACCATGATGACAATTTCTATTATATTGCATCTTCCAAAGGTGAGGTGTTATTCTCCGTGGTTTTAATGAAGTCTCCTGCTTCCCATTGAAAAGATTTTTTTCAGTTGTTCTATACATATGATTCTTAGAGAGGAAATTCCTATACTCATCAAACACCTCCTTTCTTAAGCTTTTTGAATGACGAGATTTTATCTTAGGACCACAAACTGGACATGCAAATTTACCCTTTGTCTGAAGACCCACAATGTTTAGATATGGAATATATATGTCAAATATATTCATATATAAACTATTCTAACTAATACATATAATTAAATGCAATTAAAGTGGAAATTAAAATTACAAACCACAAAATGAAGTTAACCCAGGGGCATCGTGTATTGTCCATACAACCATTGCATGGAATTGAAATTGCCTTTGTCGTATTGGTCTAGATACGTCATACATAGTGATGCCATTCCATAACTTCAGTAGCTCATCTATAAGAGGTTCGATGTATACATTCATATCTTTGACTTGGAACTTACCTGATTGATTTGAAGTACATATAAAATATATCATTATGAGAACCATTAAGATATATAAACCATGCACAAGAGTAAAATAAAAGATATATATATGAAATTAGGAAACATAATACGAAAAATGAGATGCCACAACTACATTATAAATAAAACAGTTGTAGACACAAAAACCTGGAATAATCATCGACAACATTATGTGCTCCCTCTTTATTAACAACCATGGAGGAATGTTATTGTTGGTAAAAAAAAATAGGCCACACCGTGTAAATGGATTTCATCTGTGCAAATGGATTAACACCATCTGCTTCCAAAGAAATCCTAAGATTACGTGGTTCTTCTTTAAAGTGAGGCCACTTTTCCTCCATATCTCTAAAAGCAAAACCATCTACAAGCATTCAGATAACATCATCTTGACTTTTGTTCTTGGCACGGTAATCCATAAATTGCGCTATGTTTTTTCACCTGAACAGTCGTTGCAAATGTGGAATGATGGGAATATAACGAAGAACCTTTTGAGGCACCTTTTTTGTTACTTTATCTATACGATATCTACTTACATGACATTCCGAACATTCTGTTGCAAATTCATGCTGATTATAATATATAACATGGTCATCGGGACATGCATGAATTGATTCATAATGCATTCCATTCTCTTTCATGATGGAAGATAAATCTCGATATGTGCGAGGTAAAATATTTGATGGTGGTAACAAAAATTCAGCTATCAAGCTACAAAAAAATAAAAAAATAGTTCATGTAATAAATAAATAATATTAAGGAAACACGCTTCATCCATACAATGATCAATAATGAGTTAAAAATAGAATTATTAGAGGAATACAGATAAACTTTATCGTGATCCTATATATGTGATGGATTATTTTACATACCTTAGTATCCGTGTGATTGCAATGTTTGAAAGACCATTCATAACCTTCAAGTTCATTATCAACAATACAACAGAGAGAAGATTTGTTTTGGATCCTTCATAAAGGGGTTCATATGCCTTATCGAGAAGAGGTATATCGTGAACATCATCAAAGTCATCATCATTTTCATTATCAACATCATCGTCATCATCCATTCTAACATTAAATTAATCATGGATCAATGTATTTGTACCATCATCTTCAATTACATTATCGGTATGATCATCTTGTTCAATATGATCATTCACTTGTTCTCCATTAAACATACACGCTCCATGATCCTGATCCTGAACTTGTTTTGAAAGCACTTCCTTTGGAAAATATGTTGTAGGGTGTCTTTCCTTTAATATAAATACATGGAAACATCAATAGATATACATTAATATATGAAAAATAAAAATAATACATACAATTACAAAAACAAAGAATATAATAAACATTATAATGCTAAACCTACAAATGGACGATATTCATTCCCCCCCTCAACATGTCCATGTTCCCTACAATGTTTTGTCGCTGTTGAGATCAATATTATTCTCCTCTTAAATCCCCTGCATTGAGTATACGGACAATAACATTTGCCATCACCCCTTCGTTTCGTTGCATCCCATAGTCTAGTAAGCAATTGTCGGTTGTCTTCATTTGGATTCGGAATATTTCTATTTGACATTTTATCACAAAATTCGTGAATGAATATAACTGATTGTCTTAAAAAATAAAGTTCCACGTATCAAGATTTTCTCAAACGGAGAGAAGTCGAGGAGTAAAAAATTCCCGACAAACTGTCTATCGAAGAAAAAAATATTCCCACAACTGCCTGTTGAAGAATAAAACAATTCCTGAAAACGTCCGTCGAGGAACAAATAATTTTCGCAAATCGTCCATCGAGGAAAAAATAATTTCACAAATCCTTCGTTTCTTCTACAAAAGACATGTCAAAATGTTTAAAAAAATTTATATTTGTAATGGCCCGACATCAGATATTCGACACCTTGAACATAGTTACTGTTGAAAATATGGGACCAAAAATTTCAAATCTTTCAAACCTTACATTATTTTTTTTTAAAAACCTACACATACCGTTGGATATCCAGCACTAATGGGTCGAAAAACCAACACTCTCGGGTCGGATATGCGACACTTTTGGGTCGACATACCATTGGATATTCAACACTATACCATTGGATATTCGACACTCCAGGGTTGGATATTTGACACTCTGGCGAGTCGAATATTCGACGTCTGATGTGTCAGATATTCAACGACGCTATTAAACTTTCCTGATCGCCGTTCTTTTCAATGATTGCTGTCCGACACATCTGTACAAAATGTCGGATGACGTCAGATTCTGACATCGAATTTCGGGTTCAAATCCTATTGTGCCTAAAACCCTTTTTACACCGCCCACTGGTGGAATCCTCACTTTTGAACAATGGAGAAAAAACACCAACGATATTACTGCAAGGGTGGAACCAGGAACTGAGACAGTTTAGAGACTCAGAAACATTTTGTCTACTTCTCTTTTGACTCTTAACTCACTTGTTAATACCAATACTCAGAATATTACTCAACAGGGAGAGACTCCTGATGACCAAGCAAGTACACTTTTGGAAACTACAGAACAATCCCCAAAATATCCACTTATTGACAAGCAGTCTAGTGGATCACCACTACCAACACCACCTCCTTCATCTCCATCTCCATCAGAAGAATCTTCAAATAGTGAAACTTCCTCATAATCTTCAGATCCACCAGAGAGACCAATGGCCGAAGACCACAATAGACCTTGGCTTGACTTGGATGTAGTCCTTATCCCCAGGAAATTACATAAATTACCAAAATACACCAAGAAGTGGCTTCTCTGGTTCAACCTGGATGATAGGATCCCTACTGAAGATCATGTCAAGAACTGCATGAAAGGCATTAGATTGAGGAGATACATGAGGATGTGGTGTGTAGATTGTTTCCTTACTCTTTTGAGGGATAAGCTTCCACTTGGTGCTTTGCTTTGGAAGATGCTTCTATCAATTCTTGGCAATAGTTTGAGGCTCTATTCCTCCAGAATTTTGGAGATGATAGTACCCTAGAGAACCTTTTCAGAGAATTATCCTCTCTCAGGATAAAACCAAAAGAAGGAGTCAAATATTTCAATCAAATGTTCTCCTATTTGAAGAACAAGATTCCTGCCGCGGTTCTTCATGCTGAAGAACTGTTGGTAGCATATTACATTAAGGGTTTGCCTACAACGATTGCTATGTGGGTAAAATATGCTCATAAATCTACTATGCAAGTGGACTTTGTGGAGCTTATCTTAGTCAAGAAAGATATGTCCGATCTTAAGGATAATCCTGATCAATATCTAGACCAAGCTTCTACATCTAGGAGAAGGCATGAGAATGCCCCTAAAACCACAACTCTGAACAAAGTTTCTTACAAAATGGACAACATGAAGAGACTTTTACAAAATATTTCTAATGACATGGTATATATTAAAAGATCTAGCAATGATAATCAGGTGAACAATAAAGGTTTGGAAATGCCACCGCTTAGAATACCTTACTAGCCTCCACAAAATCAACCTCCTCCAAATCTTGGGGAGACACTCACCTCTTATGAGATCTATTCTATCTTTAAGGCCTTAAATTCCACATCTCAAAATATGCATGATGATACTAGACAAGAAGCTACAAAGACAATGCCTCCCACTGAAGAACAAGATCGACATATAAATAGTGTTAATTGTTTTTCAGAGCTGTCAATACATTTCCGAAATCGACAACTATAAAACTATCCCATTTTTTGAAGAAATTGTACATAATGTATTTAATGTCAATACAAATTTTAGATTAGATTTTTCCTCTTGGACACTCTTCTTTGATGGATCTAAGTCTAAAGATAGTGTCAATGCAGGTTGTGTTCTCATGGATCCTAAGGGAGCCAAATGGATGATCGCTTGCAAACTAGAATTCGAGTGTATCAATAACATTGCTGAATACGAAACCTAGGTACAAGGGATCAAGAAGGAAATATACTTGGGAGCACAAATCATTCAATGTTATGTAGACTTTTAAATGATAGTTAAATATGTGAGAAATCAGATCCATTGTTTATCTCCACATCTTTTCAATTATCAGAAGTTAGTTAGGGACATGACAAGTTTATTCAAAGCCTTTAACATTAAATCTATCCCAAGGTCACAAAATTTCAATGCAGACCTTTTAAAAACACTGCATTTAGGCTCATTCCACTCGAGGGCTTGTCTCCTGATACCTTTCCAATCGAACTCATGTACAAGCCTTCCATACCCGATAATGTAACTAGTTGGAAAATATTTGATGGTGATGTTCAGATATTAGAATTCCTTATAGCCAAGGACACTTTTAAAGACTTTGTTATATATGAAGTTGAACATGAAAAGTATATGTTTGATGATAATTTTCCTTCCAACTTGATCCCTAAATCCATCGTTAATCTAGAGGAATTCTACGATCTGCAAGATAAGTTCAAAGTAAATCCAAATTGCAAAATCATAGTTCTACTCTAAATTATAAGACTGTTAATATTAGTAATGAGAAAAACCATCGACTCATTAATATAGGGCTTACTTGTTCTCGTGAAAATGAGAGAAGTTTAGTGAAATTATGCAAAGAATAAAAGTATGTTTTCAAATGGACTTATGCTGATCTCAAAACCTTTGATTCTTCTATTATGCAACAAAACATACCCCTAAAGCCCGATGCAAAACCTTATCAACAAAAGATGAGAAAGATGCATCCTAGTCTCGATCCATCCATCAAGAAAGAGCTTAAGAAACTCTTGAAATATAGAATCATATTCCCTGTCAGATACACGCAGTGGATTTCCAACCTGGTTCCTGTCTGCAAAAAGAGTGGAGAAATCAGATTGTGTGTAGACTTTCGAAATTTGAATAGAGCATTTGAAAAATACAACTACCCTGTTCCATCAATAGAACAAATCTTGCAAAGAGTTTCAGGTGCAGAAATATTTTCTCTGCTTGATGGATTTTCAGGTTACAAGTAGGTTCTGGTCACGACCTCCGACTAGCTTAATACTTCTTTCAGGACACCCTGGGGAAATTTTTCCTACAGGAGAATGCCTTTTGGGATAATCAATGCCGGTGCAAATTTCCAGAGAGCTATGGATATAACTTTCAGAGGTTTGATGCAAAACTATGTAATTGTCTACTTAGATGATATAACTATCTTTTCTAAAAAATGACATGATCATTTGTTTGCATTAAGGCAAGTTTTTGAAAGATGTAGGAAGTATGACATTTATTTGAACCCTAAGAAATTAGTTTTTGCAGTCGCAGAAGGAAAAATTCTAGGCTTTATTGTTTTAAAGGATGGAATAATAATTGACCTAGAGAGATCTGAAGCAATTGCAAATATTGGGCTCCCAACCTCAAATAAAGCCATGCAATCCTTTCTTGGAAATATTAATTTTATAAGGAGGTTTGTTCCCAATTTTGCAAAAATTGTTAGACCACTTCAAGATATGATCAAGAAATACGCTATGTTTAAATGGTCGGACATCCAAAAGGATGCAATCGCTAGCATTAAGAAGGCTATAATGGATGCTCCTGCATTGATGCCTCCTGATTTTTCAAAAGATTTTATTTTATATACTTTCGCTACTAATGTTTTTTATGCTACAATGCTTACTCAAAAAACTGCAAAGGATGTAGAGATCCCGATTTCTTTCATGAGTTATACATTCAAAGGGGCCAAGATAAATTATACACAGGTGGAAAAGAAATCTTATGATATTTACAAATCTGTGAAGCATTTTAGGACTTATTTGTTCAAGTAAAAGACAAAGGTGATTGTCCCATACATGACCTGAAGAAATTTGTTGATCCAAAAGGAGTTAGGAAAAAAAAGAGCCTATTGGATGACTGCACTCTAGAAGTATGATTTGGAGATTCAGTCTGTCAAGACGATCAAAGGGCAAGGCTTATGTTTATTGGAATCCCAATCAAACAACCTCGAGTAGGAACAACAATGCATTCAAGAGGAAGACATGTCTATTGACACTATTGATGTTATTTTTGCTCCGTCATCAGAATGGTATGATGATATTAAATTTTATCTTACTCACGGGTATGTACCTCCAACCCTCGACTTCAAGAAGTAAAGGACATTGAGATTGAAAGAAACACCTTATCAATTCATTGATAATGTGTTGTTCCGAAATAATTATGATGGTGTCCTTCTCAGGTGCCTAGAAAAACCAGAAGCTGACAAATGTTTGGTTGATATGCATGCAGGAACTATGGGTGGACACTTATCAAGAGAAAATACAACCCATTAGGTGCTAAGAGAAGGATATTATTGGCCCATGCTATTCAAATATGCTCATAAATCTGTCAAAAAATGTGAGCCTTGCCAAAGATGTGCTGAAAAATTGAAGAAGCCAGCCTTTCCCCTTCAACCTGTCACTGTCCAGTATCCATTTCAACAATGGGGAATATATTTTGTTGGTCCTGTTACTCCTCCCTCTGCATTGCAACATAAGTACAATTTTACTGGAACAAATTATTTTACTCGGTGGGTAGAAGCAATCCCCCTTAAGGTCTCTAATACCAACTCAGTTATATCCTTCTTGGAGAGTAACATTGTTACCAGGTTTGGGGTGCCTGAATATTTGTTTTTTGATAATTCCTTTTATTTTAATTTGACTGATCTCACTCAATATGCCCTTGAAAAAGGGATTAAAGTGAAATATTATGCTAATTATTACCCACAAGGTAATGGTTTGGCAAAATATTCAAACAAGAATTTGATCAATATTTTAAAGAAACATGTAGCCACCAACCACAAAGATTGGCATACAAATCTTTTTAATGCCTTATGTGTAGACCGAATCACTCCTAAGGTTTCTATCAGAAATTATCCCTACTTCATGGTCTATGGCAAAGAGTCTGTCTTACCATCAAATCTTCTATTTCAATCATTACACATTGCACAATCTTGTTCACAGGATGATGAATCATCCCCTCTATAGGATCGAATTGACACTCTTCTTAAACTAGCAGAGGAGAGGGAGAAATCCAGGAACAAGTTATATCACCACCAACAACTGGTAAAAATATGGTTTGATGATAAGTCTTCCACTAGTTGTGATTTTTAGTTTGGGGATTTGTTGCTGAAGTGGGACAAACCCCACAACGAAAAAAGAGACTATACCAAGTTTCAACGTCTGTGGTTAGAGCCATTCATTATTACAGAAAATATTGGCCCTGGTATTATCCTCTTACAGACGTTGGAGGGTCTTTTCAAGGCTTATCCAACGAACATCTAGCTCCTTAAGAAGTATTTTTCTTGAGGTAAGTTCTGCTTACCTGTATATAGGTGTGGTTTTGATTGAATTTCCTTTGATTTTATTTGTTTTGATTGATTCTTTGTTTCTTTTTTTACAAAACATTGCATGCTTACTACAACTAGCTGTATTTGGTAAAAGTGGCTTATCCCTAGAACAATTTGACTGAGGAATTTCAAATTGGATATGTCAGAAATTTCCACTTCGTTTATACCTGAACCAGTATGTTCATGGGAATACAGTCCAGAATCTTTGCTAACTTTTTGAATTGAATCTTCAATTCTTATGATCACTATATTTATCTATCCTCATAATGATGATTGAGTTTTTAGGATTACTCTCATGTTCTTGTAGGTGCTTTAGTGATTATCGACAACATATCTTTAACAACTTCTTTGACCGGTATTCTTTTCTGATCTCACCTTGATCACCTTGGAACAAATAAAATCACCCTAATAAGCATAAGCTACAAGATGGGGGGTCTTATCACAAGCCATCCTATCATGTTCGTAGACATTCTCAGTGAATGAAATTACCATTAGCTGGTTCCCAAGCTAGGGTAATGGCTTGTAGTTTGCATTTATAAAATTGTTTTCTTTATAATATGACTTCTTGTATTCAAGGACATGGGGTTTTATCACAAGCCAGCCTGACCATGTTTATGGAACTTACTTGGACTGAAATTACTAATAGGTGGTTACCAAGGCATGGTAATTGCTTTTGGTGTAAAATCCAGAAGACAAGGGGTCTCTTGACAAAGCTAGATTGTTCAGTTTCTAGGTAAGATCCGTGTGTGGAATTGTTCCTTACCAGGGAAGTGGTCTTGTTGCAACTAAGTTGTTTATGCTATCAAAAAAAAAGGAAAGAGAGAAAGAAAAAATAATTGTTGTATATACTCCTAATAAAAATCCATATTCAAGGTGATTACTAGTTTGCTGATCATGAGATAGATCTAAGGTTTTTATGAGAAGCTTATCTAAAACTTCCCTCATTACTGACACCTTGCTTGCAGGTATACCTTATTAATTTTAAGACATGCTAATTTGTTGGGTATCATTATCAGTGGTTATGGAACTGTGAGATGGTGATTATGTTTATTATTATGCTAGGTATGTGGTGTTTCCATGAGTTTACTATTTGATTATGAACAAAAAAACCTTTTTAAACTAACATATCTTCTTTGAAATTTTTATGTTGAACTGCACAGAGATAACTCCTTCGCTCATCGAGTTTCCATTTGTTGCTGCTAGCAAAAGATTCCATTTTAAACTATTAAAATGGGAGCCCCCTTATCCTTAAATTGACTTTTGAAGCCATAATATTCTTATGGGAATCTTGAACTGTAAGTATCGTGTTTTGGACTTAATAAAATTTCCTCATAAAAGCTTGTTTTTTGTGTTTTGCAGATAGTGGAAGTGCTCTTTTCCTTTTCCACATATTTTTACGTTTCTGCAGCCCTCCTTCCACAACCCGCAATGCATATTGCGCAAGTCCTTTTTTTGGAGGTTTTCCAGAAATCGTTTTCCCACATCCCGCAACTTGCAATTGCGGCTTGCGGGAGTTTGATTTTTCTTTCAATAAAAAGTTTGTCTTCCTGCAACCCACATTCTGCAAAGGTGGATTGCAGGAGCTAGAAATCCCTTTCTCGAAATAAAATTTTTATCTTCTGGTTCCGCATTCTGCAAAGGCGGATTGCAGAAGGTGGAAAAGTCATGGTTCACACTTTTATTTTTATTTCAATTTTGACTTCCGCATTCCGCAAAGGTGGATTGTGGAAAGTGGAATTTCAACATTTTCCTTGGTTAATAATTCCGGTCCCTCCTTCCACATTCCACAAAGGTGGATTACAGAAAGCATAAATCATAAAATCGAAAGCTTTCTGACTCTTTTACCTCTGCATTTTCGTTTCCCACCTTGATCTTAGTCATCCATTTATGCCAGATCTATGACCAAGACCTATTTTTTCGTTGAGATTTGGGTTACTTAATATGTTGGAATTTATTAAATATTCACCATTTCACTTGTGTTTTGACGCGTTTGAAGTTTTTACCGCATGTTTTTCTTGCTCGAGATTACAAATTCTCTGGTCCTCTAGCTTCCCACTGGTAAGTGCTTATCCTTCATGACCATATTTTCTGTTATTCCCAAATTGTGGTAGGTTTTTTAACCATGGTTGCTAAATTTCAATCAGAAATTGCTTCAACGATGTCTAGAAACACCAAGTCAAAGACTGCTCTGCAGGAGCAAAAGAGAAAATACCCCAATGCCAAAATATTCACTGATACTAGTGGGCGTGTCTTTGAAACCCTTCACTTAGATTGTTCGAGGATTTACTCCATTTTTTACAATGACGATTTTTCAACAATTCCCCATGACCAGCCTACATACGCAAAAAATTTGGAGTTCCTAGCTTCATTGCATTGCTGCTTAACCTCCTTTTATGCCCTACACGGACCCAGTTAAATGGGAATTGGACCACACAAGCCCTAAGGAGAAGTATTTCGATGACCATACTCATACCCCAGTGGCCTTTTTCCATCCTGATGTTTTTTCTAGGGCTTATGCACTTGGAGCTCCTCGACAGCTTTTTAGTTCTAAATTCCTCGATGAGGCCATGTCTCTATTTAACCTCGAGGAAGTGGTAAAATCCTGGATGGAAAATCCAGCCGAATGTGACCTGAATCCAACTAATTATTATCCTATTTACTGGTTTAGGGAACCCTTTTCATTTCCCGCGGCCATGTTTTGTAGGTTGTATGGATTGACAAACTGTTCAATGTTCAAAGCTGAATGGGTTCCTGTAGCCCACCACATTTTGCTTATAGGTAAGTCCTTCAATTGGGCATAGATTTTATTTGTAAACCTGAAAGAAGAAACTGAGAAGTATTAGAATCCTCTAGCCACAAGGAAGCCGACATTCTATATGTCAGGTTATGTTATGGATGTGTTTTGCACAACTTTTGCTTTCTCACCTTGGGTTGGAATTGGAGTAAAAATTCACCACCGGTACATATCTATTGTTCTGACATGTGGGAGGACAAATTTGTTCCCTAAGTTTATGAGATTTATGACCTATTTTTATGGTTAATGTACCAGAAGATATTCAAGGAAGATGCTCCATCTTTCTGATCTGAGAGAGCTAGAGCATTGAGATCTTTGCATGGTGATTGGTGTATGGGAGAGTATTTCTCCTACATTAGGATTTGGGGAATTAATACAGTTCACGTGCTTCCAAGGATAGCCCCAGAATGAATGGTGTTACCAGAGGTAGCATATCAAATTGTGATCGTTGGGGTTTTCCCAAACTTGCAAGGTCCAAAAGAAAGGCTTGGCCCAAATTTCCCTTGAACTTGGGATCTCTCATTATGCAAACGTCTACTCATGCAACTGTCTTGGTTAAATAAATTGCTAGTATGAACCTGGGGGAGGAACTCAAGAGGATGCATGACCCTAAGGAATATCTGGACAACCTCTTTGTGCAGGAGCATGCCAGGTTTCAATATGTTCATCAGGATGAACCTGACGAATCAATCTACAGAGCAGCTATTGACTTCCAGGAGGAAATGAGTAAGATTGTTGACCCAAATGTTAAAGCTCATGTCTTTAAATACCAAAAAGGATCTCAAGGATTCCATCTTCTATTACAGACAAGTGAAGCTGACAATAGAGGAGAATCTTCAGAGGCATAACATGGAAAAGGAGGAAAAAGAGAAAGCAACAAGCTCTTCTTCTTCCCTTGCTATTCAATCAAAATATAAGGGTAAGGCTATTTTGGAAGGAACTACAAGAAATCAGCCTTCTTAGATGATAAATACCCTGCATAAAGGGGTAGAGTTCAAGAAAAATCTTGAAAATATTAGCTCATAGTTGCAGACATAAACATAAGACGCTGAATCTCATCCTAAGAAGTAGAAGACACAACTCATTCCCGAATAGGTACATATACAATAAGCGTCAACTGCTGATCCAAAATTGATGCCCCAGGAAGTTCCTAGGGAAGAATAGCCAGTGCCACCAGTCCAACTTGCTCTAGAAGAACAAGTGCTTATGCAGCCTCCTCCAATTCAACATGTAGAACCTCCACCTCAAGCTGAATTTGAAATTCATGAAATACATAGTGACTTAGAGAAAGAAAGTGGTCCTTCTACTTGCCCTGTCAATATACTTACTTCCATGACATCTTCTATCCCTAGCACTCAAGTATTTGAGAATACGTTTGATTCACCATTTTCCCAATTTTCGTTTTTTGAATTAAATTTATCCCCAATTCTTGAGGCTACCACCACCACTCCTTAAGTGCTAATTGATGTACCTTTCTCTACTTCCCCTCTTCCTTCACTTCCACCTCCTTAGCACCTCACACTACCCCAACATCCCCACATTCTCATTTTCCCTAATTAGACATTCCTACCATCTCTAAAATTTATTCACCCCAAATTGATATACTTATCCTCACTTCTTCCTCATCCCTTGCACCTATTTTCCCTACCTCTCTTAAGATAATTTCACCTATCAGTGTGGCAATTATAGTTTCCCAATCTCAACCTGATCCCCTGGTCACTCCTCAACAAGAAACCATCTCAACTGTAGAAGAGATGGCATACTTTGGTGAGGAGGCTGTAGTCTCACTAGGAAAATATTTTTGGAGCAGAAAAGATAAAACAACGATGAAAAATGGAACCAAGAGGACAAGGGAAGGTACATTCAAATAGGTGCCTACTCTCAACCAATTTATTTGGAAATCAGATTCCCCTGATATCAATCAAGGGGATTTAGATACACCAACTTCCATGGGGGATTTTCCAGGAGCCAATTTTGATTCAGTTTCATAGTTGAATAAGGACTTTTTGGACAAAGAACAAGAGCTACAGAAGACCAAACAAGACTTGTTGGCAACTGAGGCACATCACAAACATGAGATTCAACTTCTTAAGAAAGAACATGAAGACAAGTTGAAGCAGTTACAGAAGAAGAGTGATTATCTCAAGCAACAACTTGAGAAATCAGATGTTCTGAATCAACAATAAGTAGATATTATTGCTACCCTTGAGCAACAACTTAAGGACTCTCAACTAGTTTCAATTGCTTCCTCTTTTTCCAAATTGACAGCAGAATAGTTTAAGCAACTAGCCTGGAGGGTCCACGATGAATTCTATCAAACCATGGCTAGTTTGTACTGATGTTTCAATGAAATGCGGGAATTATATAATACGTTTGAGCATCAATATAATACCCTTCAATATCATAGCACTCGCAAGAGAGAAGCAACCAAGGATTTTGAAAATGTACTAGACTAGCATACACACATTAGAGACATACCACATCATTTACCACTCATGGACAAACTTCATACCAAGAGGATCGAAGTCACGATTGAGACCTAGGAAAGAATATACGATGCAGTGGAATCCATCATCAAGTATGGACAGATGGAATGCAAATGAAGATGGTTTGCTGCTGAAAATTTGCTCATTTTTTCTGGACATGCCATCTTTGGATCCGATTGACTAGGCAGTCCCTCCAAAGCTGAAATTGGAAGAGATCCAAATAATTTTTGCTACATCCAAGGAGAAGATCCAAGAGATGTTATCAAGAATTCTCAATCAGTGTGGGAACTGTTTGTTCCTCTGCAATGTAAATCACAAATACAGAGCAAAAAGACAAAACAACTTATCCTTCCCTTAAACAATCGAATTAACTAACATGAAATACAATATACCTCAACCTTGGATCTCTTTGTCTTCTCTCTAAAAGTCCTTGCAATGGTTCAATACCTACAAAACAAATCAAAAGAAAACCAAACAAGATGAGAGCATCATGATAAATTGATTATTCATATCACTGATCAAGGAATCTGATAATATTTAATTAAAATCAATACATCAAATATAGGAAAGGGAATTTCTTTGTATTAATTATGAAAGAGAGAGAAGTACAACCAAAAATATTTGATGTCGATGGCTTCGATCTATACAATAATGTCTACAATCCTCTATAGCTATGAAAATCTCTCCAACCATAAGCCAACTCTACTTTGCCTCTAATTCAGACTTCAAACTAACAACATAAGGGTGCCTTTTCTGGCCTCCTCCACTCTCATCATGAAGGATTCATTTATAGGCCTAGAACTCATGATATGAATTAGAAAATGGATAAAATGTGATCTCTACAGGTGAGGGAAGTGAATGCCACCTCTCCCAATTTTGTAGGAACTGATTCCAAGGAGGCTTCCGCATGGAATCTTCCAGAACCTTCTTTTTTCTCATATTTTGACCATCGACGCTCCTGGTAGAAATGACAAAGGCACCAACCTAGGGTTTTTGTCAAAGAAAGAGGGCAACAACGCTTATGGGTCCACTGTCAGGAGCACCGCTGGTGCTCTTTGTAAAAAGCATAAAGGCACCGATCCTTCAAGGTATGGAAAAAATATGACCAAGGTGACTCAAGTCAGGATTTCTGGGAGGTTGAAAGGAAATGTGAAATTCCCATGTAGGTTGATAAGCAAAGTGGGATTTCTAGGTGCAACAAAATTCCCCCCAAAGTATGAAGCTAAAAGGGAGTGATAGGTGAAATACTTTGCAAGTTTTCCATATGATACAGAAGCAAAGATAGATAGACTCATAACTAATAAAGGACCAGTAACTGAGTTTATCCAAACCAATCATAGATGTGGACCAATACACTGCAGATCTATGATGATGACCATGTCATTGGTACCAATGATACACTATAGATCCATGAATAACTGCTATAGGAGGTAGGACATAGCTACAGAACATACAAAGTAGATCCATGTCTCTTAACCTCTGATACAAAACATAGCCACCAAACATACAATGTGGATCCATGTCATGACTCTAAATGATCTCCAAATGCAACCTGAGCATAGGAAATCATGATGGTGAA
Source organism: Pseudotsuga menziesii (assembly GCA_001517045.1). Taxonomy (NCBI): domain Eukaryota; kingdom Viridiplantae; phylum Streptophyta; class Pinopsida; order Pinales; family Pinaceae; genus Pseudotsuga; species Pseudotsuga menziesii. The sequence continues at coordinate 265,802 of LPNX011229923.1, forward strand.
TCCTAACCACTCAGGGTCTTCATTCCAATCCCCAATTGATACGATTCTAACAATGTGAATAGATGTCTTGACATCGAACATGGTAGAAACCACTTGATTACCAGTCATTAATGTCAATTGTTAACAAGTGTGAGGGAAATCACCATTTATGTCAATGATCCCCAAGGTATCTTAGTGCATTCCCTCAAGTGCAAATAAATGTCTTGATTTAGAACACTTGACATAATCTTCCAATAAGAGGTCATTGATAAAAAACTACTGTTGGAAACGAGAAAACCTGCCATTGAGGCATGTAGGCTTCAAGGTACCCTTTAGGTTTCTAGGTCTAATTCCTGGATAATGATTTGAAGTCGATAGGAATAGAATTGTCACAGGAGGGCCATGATGATTCCCACATCAGTGACGTGAAACTAGGAACAAAATTTGATTTGAAGTAATGTAACTGACTCAAACATGACTGACTTTTAAGGACAAGTAAAGTTACCGATGAGTTATTTTTCTAGGAGAGACATCCTTTGAACAATTTTGTTATCACGACATATGAATTGACACCATTGAATTGAATGATAATAGAACCAGGTGTAATGCAAGGACTATTACAAATCATTCTTTGAATTGACTCAAAGGATTCAGGTGAGTCACAAAAGTGGATCAACTCGGAGACAAGCTAAAAACCTAACTGTTCAGATATGCAAATGTAGATAGGTGCCATGTTCAAAGGTGGATTGTAGATTGCTGCCATAAAAACAAATGAAAACCATTTCCCTTACCTTTAAATTCCCCACCTCAAAAGTTGAGTGCCTCTTTTCATTTTTACGATTCCAAAGACGGTAACAAACACTCGTTAAAGCTCATCAAATGACGAGTCCGTTCTCATACTTTTTACGAATCTAAGAAAGGAGGGGTTTGTTCCCAAATAGGGTCTTTCATCGTTTTATTTTACGAGTCTGACGAAAGCAAAATCATTTGTCATTTCATGTTTAGAGAGTCTGAAATGACTAAGAAGACTCCAAAAGGTCCTTTTTTGTAAATAAGGCTAGTCGGTCCGAAAAAGAGATAACCTACCCCTGACTAGTTGACCGTTCTGATTCTTTTAGAAGCATGAACATAACAAGTTCACTTGAAAATCTTTTTTAGTTTTGAGGAGACTAAAAAGATCTTAAATATAACTCCCTAACTAGGTTCCTTTTTCATAATCCACATTTAACGAGTCTGAAAAAGCGCAAAAGTAGACTCGACACCTTTCTACTGGTATTTTAACGAGCATGTAAAAAGTGTATAACGATGCTTGATACTTTTTCATTCTTGCTCTAGGCTTGAAAACGACTAAAATAGCTTACATCATAGCCATAACCTAATGTTGACCTGAAAAACTCAAAAAAAATATTAAAAATCGTTTTAGCAAAACTATATAAAGGAAAAAGTAAAAACCCACTTTCAATGAAATAATTTGGATTTCAAAATATATAAAATATTAATTTTTTTTGAAAACTCTAAATATTCTATAAATAGAAAGAGTAGGTAAGAATTATTTACCATTTTCCTTTTACCATTGAGAGTTTTGGTATTTGGATTGATAGAAAGAGTTTCCACCGATTTTTTTTGCAAGGGTCTCCCACTCATTGTTCCTTCATTCTTCGTGGAAGAGGTAAGTGTTTTGATCTCTTCTCTTTTATGTTCAAGAAATGTCATTTTATTTTTCTTCCATTGTTTAATTAATGTTCCCAAAATGAATTTTATTTGTTTTAAAGACATAGGGTAGATTGCTAATTTGAAATGGATAAGAGGAATTTAACCATCTTAGAAGGGGTTCTTTACTGTTTAAGAAAGCCAAAATTTTCATTTGTGGAGTTTTAAGCCGTCAGGAAGAGCACGTGACGACGCTCTATCAAGATGGGACAGAGGCATCATAGGCGCTCTGTCCACAATAGACAGGCTATCGGCGCTCTGCAAGCCAAAGAAAGCAGCGTCGTCGATGCTCTGTGGACAAAGACTAGCAGTGCCGCTGCTCCCTTATGAAGAGAACACAAACCCTAATCCATCAAAAAACTAATTTTTTATGCTTTTTATCTTGCTTCGAAATTTTTCATTTAAATGCTTTCCTCTTTTCAGCCATGATGTGATTTCTAATTATGAATTTGGTGTGTTACAGGTGCATTATGGTGATTTGGAAGGAAAGGGAACATGAAGTTCCATACCACCAGGCTGTCAATGATCCAACCACTATTGAGGCTCTATGGAACTGCGGGCTTTTGAAATACTTCTGGGTACCCGATATGAAAGCACATATCTGATTGCTAGAGTATATCATAGGGATGTGGGATCCTGACCAACAACATTTTGTGGTGGGGATCCATATCTTAACCATAGATATTGAGGATATCTATTTTCTGATCGGATTGTCTATGAGGGGAAGCCTAGTAGCTCTATCTGGGGCACGAGGAGGAGAGACCTCCTTGGATGATTTGATCGATTAGTATTGCGCACTAGGTACAGAGCCTTATTTTGGGAAGCTACGGATCAAGTCCATAGTAAATATCCCCTTGAGGACAGTGGTATACACTATCATAAAGGTGGTGGGAGCTAGGTCTTCCCACCTTACTACTAGATCACATATGCTATATGATTTCTAGTGTATGGATCCCACCATCTTCAACTGGTGTGAAGGCATGTTGATATGTCTAAAAATTTAGTTAAACAAATGCAAGAGAGGAACACTAAATCAGTTTGGCTATGGAGAGGTGCTAGTGTCTTTTATATTACAGCGGGTGCCTCATATGAGACCACAAGTGACTATTACAAGGCTTGAGCCTGAGGATCCCAGGATGATTGCATGGGTTACAACCATGCCTCACCTTGGTGGTGGAGGACCCAAAGTCCTCTACAGATCTGGCTTCTTTTGCTGGTTGAGAAATCAGTTACTCATGGTTGAGGACTATGCTATGAGGGGGTAGACTTCTGTGATGACCCGGAGCTTGCCTTACCTAAGGGAGAAGTATGGGACAAGCAAGGTAAGAAAAGACATTATCCACTTGTGTTTTTTAGTTTTTGTATTTTATTTTATTTTTTATTTTCTAGTACTGAGATAAGTGAAAATGTTTCCGTGCAGACATTGGATTTGTACGTCCAGTAGGAATGTCACCTATTACTAGGCGAGCCGGTACTATAGACATGATGCTATATCACTCCAAAAGTGATGAAGAGCTCGGAGATCTCAAGGAGAACCTCCAGCATATGACTCTAGGTATCCCTGATATGACTACTAACAAGGTACCTAGGCATTATTAGCGCCATACTACAGATGTCTCTGGACAGTTTCTAAGGCTACTCTGCAGAGTGGCCCAAGCCATTGCGTGCTATCATGAGCATCACGAGGATTAGTCTACTTTTATTTTCACTTTTTTTATATGTATTATGAAAGCTTCAGAGCTTCATATTTTTATCTATGTATATGTGAATTCCGAACTTTGTACATCCTGAACTTTGAGGGAACTGAAAGTTAGAGATTCTTCATCCCAATTTTGTATCTCGGTGCTACAGTTTTTATATATGACAAAATTTTATCTTTACAGTTATGTGCATGACAAATGTGATGTGTTAAATGATTATCTACTTATAAATTTACATGCATATTGTTTATGTTTCAAATGGACTTTTAATACTGAGCGATATGCCAATCTAAGACATAATTAGCTAGGGAATCTGCCACAACATTTAAATTTCTTGGAATGTGTTGATATGTAACTTGCTCAAAATACCTCTCTAACAACCTAACTCTTCGGAAAGTACAAAGAAGCAAGATATTTAGGATGGTGTAGACTCAATTAAGCGGTTGAACTACTAGTTCGAAGTCTAGGTAAACCCTAATTTCCCTTACATCATTAGCTATGGATTCCGTCAACAATCCAATCAAGGCTTAGTATTCTGCCAGATTATTGGTGGAGGGACCTAAAACAACACCCCCTGAACTCACCAGCTCACTTGTAGGATAGTACAATACCTAGGCTGCTGATGCAAGGTTAAGTGTATATCAATTAGCACCATCAGCAAAACCAGTGAAAGAAGTCATCTTTCCATCAGACAAAAGACATACATAAGTAGGGTTTTATGAAAAACACATTTTAGATCACAAAAAAGACACACCTATCAAAGCTAAGACACAAAAAAAAACTATAAACAATATTTACAAAGACCCCCTGTTAGATGACCTAGGTATAGTATCTTTTAAGGTAGAGTCCATTTCGGGGCTCTCCCAAAGGTATCCCGTCGTAATCAACCAAATCACATGCCCCTTTCTATAAAACATGACTGACAATATAAGGCCCATGTCACATAGACTCAAATTTTCCTGCCCTTAGCTTGTCATGCTTTTGGTCATAAGTCAAGACCAGTTCTCCTTCATTGAAGGAACGGGGTTGAACAGTCCTGTCATATTGAATTTTCATTCTTCACTTATGTGCCTCATTATCTAAAGCAACATCGCATCGAGTTTCATCAATTTTGTTTAGATATAGGAGTCGTTCTTCTTCTATAGTAGTGTTGGGTAATAGTTCCAAAACAAGTTTTAAAGAAGGGATATCACACTCTATCAAGAGAGTTGCTTCCAACCCGTATACTAGTTGGAAAGGTGTAATACTGGTGGAAGTTTTGACTATAGTCCTATAGGCCCAGAGTGCTGAGAAAATCTGCAAATTATAGTTTGAATTGGCTTTCCCTACCATCCGTTGAAGCATTGTTTTTAATACTTTATTTATAGCTTCCACTTGGCTGTTTTCCTGAGGATAGTAATGTGTAGAGTTATCATGACAAAACCCTAATTTTGCGGTGAGCTCAACCATCATTTTGTTTTGAAAATGTGATCCATGATTGGTCATGATGGCCATAGGAATCCAGAATCTAGCAATGATATGGTTGAATAAGAATAGTACAGCAGTCTTGCCATCTTCGACATATGTGGGAATTGCCTTAGCCCATTTTGTGAAATAGTCCACAACCACAATAATGTAGCCAAGCCCCCCGACTGAGGTAGGTCTATGGTGCATGAAGTCTATGCCCCATTTTGCAAAGGGGCCAATTGCTACAATGGGATGGAGCGGAGCTAGGTGGGTGCATTTTTTTGAAGTGAAAATTTGACATGGTGAGCATTTCTTAACTGTTTCAATGCAATCTTTGAAAATAGAGGGCCAAAAATACCTTGCAGGAAAGATTTTCTGGGCAATAGCCAACCCAAATAGATGATTGTCACAAGCTCTAGCGTGGAAATCATTTAGAACAATCTCAGCCTCCTCATGTGTAAGGCAACGTTGTAATATGGAGTCAACACCACGACGGTAGAGGGTATCATTCAGGATAAGATAGATTTTGTCCTGGTGGCGAACGCGACGACGTTCATCTCGAGAAGTAGCGGGCTGGTATCGTAAGGTTTGGAGATACAAAATGATGTCTCCATACCATGGATCATTCGTACTAATGAGAAACAATGATTCATTAGGAAATGAATCGAAGGTCTATGTGTCCTCTGTGGTACATGGACGGTCACATATAAGCTCTGCAAAAACAAGAGACTTCTTAGAAATGCTTTTGGTGAATTCTGACTCAAATTCCTGGAGAATAAAAATCCAACATGAGTATCTGCCCCCAAGAACTTGCCGTGTAAGAACGTAGTACATGGGGTTGGAATCCATGTAAACATTGGTGGTGCAAAGAAAAATATAATGACGAAACTGCTAGACCGCGATGACCGTGGCCAGAGAAAGTTTCTCCACATGTGAATATCGAGTTTCAAAGTCTATAAGACTCTTACTGGCATAATAAATCACATGTTCCTAGTCGTGTTCATCTATTTGAACAAGGACCATGCCTATGGTAGACAAGGATGTAATACAAGGAATAGTCCTTAGCATAATTAGGTGGTTGCAACACCAGTGCATGGGTAAGTGCATGTTTAAGATTATCAAATGTACATTGCGCGAAATCATCCTAGATGAAAGGGGTATCTTTTTTGAGCAACCTCATGAAACCGTGTGTCCTTTCTGCATAATTGCAGACGAAACGACGTAGAAAGTTTTCCTTCCCTTGTAACCTTTGGAGTTTAGTTATGTTCGTGGGAGTAGGTAGGGATAATATAGCTTCAATTTTCAAGGGATGTATACGGATGCCATCTTTAGAAATAATAAATCCAAGAAGTCAGCCAGATTCTACACAAAAAACACATTTATGGGGATTTAGACGAATATTAAAATGACAAAATTGAAGAAAAATGGTTCTGAGATGATCAACATGGATATCCCACTGCTTGGAAGAGAAGGAAGGTCGCCAAGATATGGTTCCGCAATATGTTTAATGTCATGAAAAGCATATGACATAGCATGTTGGAATTTTGTGCCAATGTTCTTTAAACTGAAAGGCAGCTTACAAAATGCAAAAGTCCCCCAAGGGAAAATAAATTCCATCTTGTGTTGGTCTGACGAGATAATCTCAATTTGGTTGTGGCCGAAAAATCCATCCATAAAGGAAAAAATAATGCTTCCAGCACAGTTGTCAATTATTTGATCTATATAGGGAGTGGGAAAGTTGTCTTTTGGACAAGCTCTATTCAAATATATAAAGTCGATACAGACTCTAATAGTGCCCTACTTTTTGTTCATAGGGACTATGTTGGACACCCATTCAGTTAAAGGTACGGGGTAAATAAAACCATCCCTTAGAATTTTTTCAACTTCTTCCTTAATGGCAGCTACTTTTCATGGATGAACTTTTTGTAGTTTTTGGTGGACGAGCTTGGAATCAGGATAGGTTTTGATCTCATGAACACCGATGGAAGGATCAATACCTAGCATTTCCTCATATGTCCAAGTGAAAAAAATCTTGGAGTTCTTTGAACAAGGTTGTATATGATTGAACCTCTGAAGGTGAAGAGTTCTGGCCTATGTAAATGATATTTAAAATGCTTGGTTTTATTGATATGTCCACGGGCATGGTTTTAGTAATATTACATAGATTTCCTTCAGACTCGACACCCCAAGTGAGGATGGGAGACTGAGGATCTACGGTTATATCAGATGAAATAGCTAAGGCAAAGTGTTCTTCTACCATATGAAAAGGAGGAAGGAAAGAAGATCGATGATGATGGTCTTTCCAGGTCATATCGTCTATTGAAATGAATTCCATAATGGATTCATCTGTGGGAAGTGTATGTGAAATATAATATAGAGATGGGGGGGGGGGGTTGTCAAGCCAATATGGCAGGTGATAACAATATGAGGCCACAAACAAATGGTCGTTAATGGAAGAATCACTGGTGGATTGGATATCGTTATAAACTTCTTCAAAAGGAGTGAGAGATGTTGATTCATAAGCAATCAATTTTCCTTTGTCTATACAAGTGCTAAAAATCATATTGATAGATGCAGTTTGTGAAGTGGGAGGAGGATTAGATAATGGAAAAACTCCCATGAGCGATGAGTCTTTAATAAGGCCTACTCCTATGTCCTGATACTGTGGGGTATTCAGAAGCGGAACGTTATTTCCATCATTGGTGATAGTAGCTAGTGCGACGAAATCTAATTGGTCTATAGTGACAATCCTTCCTTGGAATGGGAACTGGACGATCCAAAAAATGGTCGATGCTACAGCTTGCATAGCATAAAACTAGTTACGACCTAGGAGTAGGTTATAGTCCAAAGGAGCATCAACGAATTCAATGTGAATGGAGACTGAATTGCCCCCTAGTTCAACATGGATGGCAGGTAGTAATCCATAAGGTTGAAAGCCGTGACCATCAAAAGCCTTAAGGGTGGTAGGTGAATGGTTGATTTCAGGAGAAATGATGGCTCTCCAACAAGATAAAGACATGACTGATGTAGAGTCTCCCTCCTCTAAAACAATACGACGAATGGTTTTTCTAGCAATATTAGTGGATATCTTGAAAGCCAATTGGTGTGAGAGCCAGGTTTTAAAATCATCCAGTTTGAAAGTGATGATGTTACTATGTTCAGGGTCCATGGCTCCAAGTGCAGTAAGCAAATTTTTCCATTGGGTGGGACATGTTTGGAGTACTTCTAATGCCGACATAGTGTAGGGTGCTTGAGCCAAATATTCTACTATGTTAGAATATTGGGAAACACATGCATTAGGGTTGATAATGGAATTACAAAGAGTACCCTTTGGTGGGTGGAAAATTGCTTCTGGAATAGGTTTTTCAATGTGAATACCGTTACTAGGAGGAGGTGTGGAAGCTGAAAGTTTTTCAGGTTGAACTTCATCAGATTTATTTTCTGGAGGAAGGTAATAACTATGTGATATTGTGTTTAAGTTAACCGTTTCACTAGACATCATTCTAACTTCATCAGTAGATGAAGATGACCCATGCAAAGATTAATGATCAATTAATTGCTGTTGGGTGGGGAAAGGATCTTTAAGAACTGCAGGGGTGGGTGAAGTTTTCAAAAATTTACTAACTTCCTTGCGATGAGGACATTCCTTAGTGAAATGACCCCCCCCACAAATTAAACAAGGGTATTTTACCTTTTTTTACCGTTTGAATCAACATCTGAATTTTGTGTTTTATTACCTTCTTGTTGGTTATCAGGTTTTTATTTATTTATTTTTCCCTTTATTCTTTCCACTAGAAGATTCAGTGGTTTGAACCGCATTTACTTCAGCAGAAACAACAAGAGAGGGTGTAGTTTTGGAAGGTGGACTTGTTGGTGAGGCGGTTTGATTTTGCTTCTTAGAATATTTTGCCAACGTTTGTGTTTGAACTGAACCAAGTATGCCATCAGTGGGTTGTTTAGTTGTGGGTCTTGATGGATCAGTTGTGGGCCGAGGAGCATGAGGAATCAAATCAAACAAAGTGCCTGATTGGGAATAAATTAAATCTAGGTACTGATTGCGGCTAATAGCCTGCTCCTTGGTAACAACGCCTCCCATGGCGACATCTCTAGAAATGGGTGGAAGTAAAGACTTTATAAACCAATCAACTAGTAATTGATCAGGAATGGGAGCTTTGATAAACCTACGTCATCTTCTCCATTCATGGATATGATCGGAGATGTGAGTTGATGTAGTCAGTTGAAGTGAGGTCAATGGGTCTGTACCTGTTTCATACCATATGGGTAATTGAAAGTGCGTTAAGAAAGCTATAGCTAAAGCATTAAAATCCTAAAAAGAGTGCTGTGGTAGCTCTATATACAATTTAGCAGCAATGCTTGTGAGAGTTATTTGGAATAGTCGAAGACAGATCGAACCATCCATTAAAGAATTGGATGAACACCATAGATGAAAAGTCATCACATGGTTCTTTGGATCTTCACCAGGTTTACAATCAAATTTAGGTATATATGAAGGTAATTTTACTGGAATAGCAGACCAAAAGGGGTCATGATGAATCAGATCATTGATCAATTTGGACAAATATGGAAAATCTAAAGTTGCAAAAAATGGCAATTATTGATTGGGTTGATGGTACTGGTAACACTGATATGGCATTTGCTAACCAGTAGGACCGTAGGAATATTGATAAATAGGTATGGATGATGACCCCAAGGCTTGTTGATTAATTTGTTGGTTATTCGAAGGTCCCCCATATGAAGGGTCACCTGAAGTAGGTGGTACTTCAGGGGGTGGTCCTCCATATCCTTTGGACCCTCCGGATCTTCCAGGTCCTCCAGGTCCACCAGGTGGTGGTCCATCGGATCCTTTGGGTCCACCAGGTGATGGTGCACCAGGTGGTGGTCCACCATGTCCACCAGTTCCACCGAATCCACCAGGTCCACTAGGTGGTGGATCGACAGATCCCTTGGATCCACCAGATCCACCAGGTGGTGGTCTACCCAATCGACCGGATCCTCCAGATCCTCTAGGTCCTCCAAGTCCTCCAGGTCCTCTAGGAGGTCCTTCGGGCAGGGGTCCTCTAGGTGGAGGCCCATATCCTCCAGCAAAGGGGACATAATATCCTCTGTAAGATAGAACATTTGACCAATTCAGTTGGCCCCATGGTACAAAGGCATTTCCAGGGTAGGGAACTTCGGGATAGGCTCCCCACGGGGGAACAGGTTGATAAGCTGATTGAATCAAGGGGGGGGGGGGGTTGATTCCTGAGATATGTATATCCCCAAGAAAGTGGGGTAACGGTAGGTTGGACCCATGAGTGCCCTCCTTGACCGGAAGGAAGAACAACCGTAGTGGAACTAGGAGGAGGGTGGTTTGCTGCTGGTGGTCCAATAAGTAAGTTTTGCCCCATGATAGAAATAGTCCCTCCAGTAGGAAATGATGTTTGAATTGGGGGCTACCCCCCGGGTGCAGAAGTTTTTGGAGAGTTTGGAATAGATGGGGAATTATGACTGGGGAAGGGGTGTCTGAATAGGATTATGAATAAGAGATGGGGTGGAAACCGGGTTCTGCGTAACCAAATTTTGAATTGGTAATTCCGGAAGTTGAGCTACATGTGGTGATGAAAGGGCATGATATTCAGGTGGGGTAGTTCTTGAAGGGTTGGGATGAGGAGAAGTACCTCTCTTTTTAAGTTCTTCGGCTTGTGTTAGTACGCTCAAAATATTCTCGAGAAAAATCTTTTTTTGACGGATTATTTTGAAATCTCGTTATTAACGGAGCAAGTATATTAGGCTCCGATTCAGTGGTATAAATTATGTATCTAGCAATAGTTTGTCCTAGGGATGTTCTCCAGAAAAGAGAATTTGGGCCATATTCTGCTCCTGTAGTTTCATCAGGAGTATGATTCCCAATCCATTCGGATGAGCCAAGTCGACCCTCCATTGGAAAGTGAAAGGATGTGTTAGATTCAGGAGTCAGCTGGACCAAAGGGTTATTGTAAACCGAGAATTCTTCTCTAGGTTTAGTAGCTGGGGTGGTTTCTATGCGAGCTTCAGCCGAATTTAGTCATTCCATGCCAACCTCTTCTTGTCCTTCCACGGTTGGAGTAGATTCAGGAGGTAAACCCTGCAATCTATGGGACTGACGCCACACAAGTTGCTCAGCCATGGTGGTGGCCAAAAGTCTTCTAATCTAGGTCAAAAAAGGAGGAAAAATCACACAAACAAACCTACACAAAGCTAAAGGTCACAAGCAGTCTTAAGTGATAGGGTGGTTTTAGAATAGTCGGTCTCTCACCAGGATTGTCAAGAAGGTGCAACTCGTGATATACCTCAAGGGCACGTGCGTAGTAATCTACCCGAATGTTGTTTTTGGTGTATTTCTCCAAACAAGATGGCCAAAGGGTTTTTCTCAGTTGGATAAGGAATCCTAGTGGGGTCTCCCGATATACACAAGGTACGTGGGAGCTCAAATCAGTAATAGTGTTGTCTAATGCACAACCATTCACAAGGGGCCTTCCGATATACAATCGAGTACGTGAAGTACCTTTCTATATACCTCAAGGGTACGTGAAAGGCCGTTCGATATACCGACGATACGTGGAAGAACCACGCGAGTCCTAGGTGTAGTGCAGATAAATTAATGACAACTTCTACGTTTTACAACGCTCGAACATGTCACTAACCTATCACTCAAATTTATATACAATTTTAACCTAAAACTACTGCTACTTTTATCTGAATGATTAGGTGAATGTTTGTGAGGTGTTGTCTCCAATAATGCAATTAAATCTATATGTTAAAACACTTCTTTGACTTCAATGAGACCTAATTAGGGTTAGGAAGAGGCCTTTTCTTTTTTTTCAAAAACACAAAAAATGCCTTTCAGCAATCACAACAATATCTTAATCGAGAGATGCAAAATAGAATTCTTTCAAACACAAATCTTTTTAAAGCAAGCACTCAAAAGTCTCTGAAATGTAAAAAATAAAACTGAGCCTCTAACATGCATGCAAAATTAATTTTTGCTACAATGTCAAAAATACCTATTCTTCTAAATCACTCATGCAAATGAAAATGAAATTTTCTTAAGCATAACCAAGAGGGAAATAACACGATTCTTTTTGTATTTTTCTAGAACATATGAGGCACACAAAGCAGTTTTAAAAAGAAACTAATCTTGTAAGAAGAGGCTATAGGTTTTCTTTTTTCAAAAGAAATTTTTTCAGATACTTCACTAAAAAACCAAAACTGAACTATTTTTCTACTTTCATTTATGACAATGAAGTAGATAAAATTTTTGGATCTAAGCTCAAACAGAGAATCAGATTCATAAAGACCAGTGAACTCAAACAACAAGAAAACCACACTAAAAATATTCAGAGAACAAGAGAGTTCAAAAAATTTGAAAGGAAAATTTCTTAAACATGAAGTTTGAAGGCCTACCTCGGTGCGTTGAGGAGAATTGCACCAGAATGTCGTAGGTTGCAACAACGCTTTTAGTATTTTGCACATAGGTGCCATCGGTGCTCTGTTAGTTGAGGAAGAAGGTGTTGTTGATGCGTTGGGAAAAGAAGGAAAAGGCGCCCCGGGAGGGTTGACGCTCTGTCAGTCAAAGAGAAAGGCTTCACTCGAACAATAGACTGAAAGGCTAAAGGTCTGCAGGAGAAACCATAAAGGGCTAAGTTGGACTGAAAAGGGTAAAAAATACTCAGAAAAAAGGCAATAGTCAAAAACATAAGATATATGGCTTACCTTGTTAACTGAAATAACTAAAAGGAGAGAGAATAACCTTCATAGATGGAATGGTTACCGAAGCTTGTAGATTTGACTAGATCTACACCAGATCTGACTGGATCTTCCCTAGATCTCACCGGATTAAGCGTCCCCAGTATGGTCGCCAATTTTGTTATCAGGAATTCTCAACCAGTGTGGACATTGTTTGTTCCTCTGCAATGTAAATCACAAATACAGAACAAAAAGACACAACAACATATCCTTCCCTTAAACAATCAAATTAACTAACATGAAATACAATATACCTCAACCTTGGATCTCTTTGTATTCTCTCTAAAAGTCCTTGTAATGGTTCAATACCTGCAAAACAGATCAAAAGACAAACAAACAATATGAGAGAATCATGATAAATTGATTATTCATATCAGTGATCAAGGAATCTGGTAATATCTAATTGAAATCAATACATCAAATATAGGAAAGGGGAATGCCTTTGTATTCATTATGAAAGAAAAAGAAGTAAAAAAAAAATCCTTGATGTTGATGGCTTTGATCTCTATAAGAATGTCTACAATCCTCTATATATATGAAGATCTCTCCAACCATAAGCCACCTCTACTTTGCCTCTGATTCAGACTTCAAACTAACAGCACAAGGGTGCTTTTTCTGGCCTCCTCCACTCTCATTATGAAGGCTTCAATTATAGGCCTTGAACTCATGAGATGAATTGGAAAATGGATAAAATGTGATCCCTACAGGTGAGGGAAGTGAATGCCACCTCTCCCAAGTGTGTAGCCAGAACCTTATTTTTTTCTCATCTTTTGACCATCGGCGCTCCTAGTAGAAACGACAAAGGCACCGACCTAGGGTTTTTGTCAAAGAAAGAGGGCAATGGCGCTTATGGGTCCACTGTGAGGAGCACCGTTGGCGCTCTATGTAAAAAGTATAAAGGCGCCAATCCTTCAAGATAGGGAAAAAATATGACCAAGGTGACTCAAGTCAGGATTTCTGGGAGGTTGAAAGGAAACGTGAAATTCCCATGCAGGTTGATAAGCAAAGTGGTATTTCTAGGTGCAACAGGAGATAACCCAACTTACTATGTAGAAAATCATGATATGGATTGAGACACCCCATATTTTGATGATGAGAATACAAGTGTACATCCGAGAATGGAAGAAGGTAAAAAAGAGGGAGATTGCATCTCAAATCTATAGAACGGATGTACACTTGGAACATGCCAAATATCAAGACATAGAGGATCTGATGAACCTAGATTCCAAGTGGTGTTCCGCCCTTAATGAGCCTTGAAACTAAATTATATTGTAACCCCACATCTTGGGAAATTTCCTTTTTTTGTAAATTTTTGTAATATTATTTAAAGGGAGGGTATTTCCCAAGTAGCGAGGAGGACTAAGGAGATTAAGCCTAGGAGATATCTAGGAGAACAGTTTTCCAAGCACATAACATGAAAGCTTGTGATTTTGTACTCTATAACTTTTGCAAGTGAATAAAATTACATTGTCATTTTATGCTATGTTCTTTGGTTATTCATCAAATATCTTTCATGAATTTTAGTATTTCTTCATCTTTCTGGCATATTGATTATTGGTTGTTCATCTATTGATGTGTTGGTTCACGTATTTATTTTTCCTTACGATATTGACACATTGAATGTGTGTTGAATGAATTTTTTTTATTTGATTCACATGTTCTATTTCACAATTGATGATTAGTCTCTAATCCTTGATACTGTTTTGTTAATTAGTATTACCTCTTGGACATGTTGTATATCTATAACATTTTGGATAAAGCTTTACATTTTTAATTGTTTAGATTTATTTGAAGTTGGTGAAAGAGATTGATATTGATTTACATTTCTGTACATTGAGTAATTAGTTTCCTCTTACCTATTATATCTTACAACTGCCCTGTTCTAAATATGTTGTACAACCTGCTTAATTTTTCTTGAAAAGTTAGCCTAGGAATCAGTTACTTCAAATATTTCTCACTTTTCCTAAGAGAAGATCTTATTGATATGAACAACCTTTGTGTTAGTGGAGGCCTTGTATCCATACGATTTAGTCATCCCAAACAACTCGGTGATAGAATCATCTCTGCATGGATTGATTCGAAGCCTTTCTGGTTGGACTATTTCCTTCTATTGATTGCCTTGTATATTTTATGGAAACCTACAATCCCAAACCGTCCACAGAGTGGTGGAGAGGTAAGGATTGAAACAACACCCAATTACAAAGCCTCACCTCGCTCTCATAATACATAACGAAAAACCAACATACAATCTGCCAACACAATGAGAAGTAACACAAAAATTTAACTGCGAAATATCAAATGAAACGCACACAAGATTTTATTGATTAAGATAAAATCACATGTTTACATTATAACGAATTCTCTCAGGAGTAACATCATGAGAGTAGCAACATCGATCAAATGTTCCTTTGTGTTGATGGAACAAATCGATATTAGTGAAATAGATAGAATCTTTGAAGTAATACGTTGATACACTACCTCATGATTCCTTGACTAGACACCCTTCTTGTTGAACCCCTTCTCATCGATTTCTTCCCTCCTTTAAACTCTACTTTCTTCCTTTGAATTGATTCTCCTTCCATATTCCATATTGAACAATTACAAATCCTCCATATGTTTCCCTAACCGTTCACTTTCCTTCTTTTAGCCTTGGGTTCACAATTTGTCCTTTAGGTGCGAGTTATTTTACATAACAATGGATGTGACTCATCATGAATTAATTCAAGCATGGAAAGGTCATATGTGTGCGACATATAAATGCAAATGAAGAAACATCACAATACTTGTAAAATTCCACCATATGCAAGAGTGCCAACTTGAATTTCAACACAAGTTTCAATAGGTGTAAGAGTATTATCATGAGTAGTAGTAGTTTGAGTTGAACCATGGGTATAAATATAACTCTATACTTAGAAAACTAACTAAATAAATGGACCACTAACATAGTCCTTTTTTCAAATTATTATCCAATTTGTAGAATGGAAATATTTTTTGGTGATGCAGATTGCCCAACCCCAAGGATGCTCCTGCAACCCTTGGTAAGAAAAACATGATCTCCAGCTCATGTGAAAACTATTGTTATATATGAAGGTTTATATAAGCATTCTAACTAATCTCTAGTCACCCATGATGCATCTTCTACCTATCAATTCTTCCACTTGATTAAATACTCATTGTACTCCTTCCGGCTAGTCTTTTTACCAACTCTTGTATTAATAATTTCTTCCATTTGTTCCATTGATATGAGTGGTAATTTTTGTTCCAAATCACTAAGAATACCTTCATAAACACTTCTATCTCCCTTCAACTACATTAAATGTAGGTGATATGTCAAACTTTTCTCGAAGTTCCAGCTGATATGCATTATCAGAAATCTTTTTTTTCTTCAGAATTTGACATGGACCCATCTTCTTATACTTGAGTTTATTATATGTACCCCTAGGAAATTGTTCCTTCCTCAAGTGATCCATGACCATCTCACCCTCTTGGAATACCTTCCATCTTCTATGTTGATCTGCTCTTTTTTTGTAACTATCATTATTGATATGCAATCTCTTCTTAACTTGTTCCTGTAGATCATGTATACTATTAGCAAAATCATTTACTTCAACACTCTTTTGATTGTCCAAAGATAGAAGTGCAACCAAATTACCACACCTCTTGGTGATATTCCATAAACAATCTAAAATGGAATATTTCATGTAGTTATGTTCAGTGAATCGCTATACGTGAATTCAGCTTGGGATAATGCCAATTCCCATTGACTAGGATTCTCTCCACTCAAAGTCCTCAACAAATTTCCTAGACTCCTTTTCACTACTTCGGTCAGTCTGTTTGTTTGAGGATGAGATGTTGAACTGTATAACAAATATGATCCTAATTTCTTCTAGAGTTTCCTCCAAAAATTCCCAAGAAACCTCGTGTCTCAATCTGAAGTAATGCTCTATGGTAATCCATGCAATCTGCCCACTTCTTTGAAAAATATTGAAGCTAATTTACTAGCATCACTAGTCTTATTTCACGCTATGAAGTGTGCCATCTT
Organism: Pseudotsuga menziesii; assembly: GCA_001517045.1. Lineage (NCBI taxonomy): Eukaryota > Viridiplantae > Streptophyta > Pinopsida > Pinales > Pinaceae > Pseudotsuga > Pseudotsuga menziesii. The sequence continues at coordinate 282,464 of LPNX011229923.1, forward strand.
CAAAAATCTATTTACAAATACCATTTTTGAATCATGCTTTCACTATGTCAGCGACAGTCCTAAAACAATATCCATACTTACGTATTCCCATGATCATTCAGATACTAGCATTGGAGTATAGAGTCACGTGTTCTGACTTTTACCCTTGGCTATTTGATAGATCCTACAACCTTCCATGAAATTTCAAATATATTTGTTAACGATGGCAAAAAATTATCTCCCCTTCACCAATGTTGTAGTTTTATCATAACCAAAATTCCCTCCTAACCCACCACTATGAAAATCCTTAATGATATTCAACCGTATGGAACTTCTTGGAATACACAATTGCTGGTTTTTAAACCAAAACTCTTCTTGAATATGGTATTCCATATATGGTGTTATGTCCAGACTCCAAGGATATTTACATGCCTTCCAAGCTTATGAGAATTATGCATCTTCTCCATACAATGTCTTTAGACAATTCAAACTTACCACATGTACCAACATGGTGTTGAAAAACATTGTCCCTTGACTTAATGCATTAGTGATCTTATTGGACTTCCCAGACCTTTGTTTCAACACAAAATAATAACTTTGCAATAACTCTACCCACTTAGTATGCTTTTGATTGAACTTACCTTGACCATTAATGTACTGTAAGCATTTGTGATTCGTGAACATGAAAAACTCCTTTGACGATAGGTAATGTCGCCATTTCTTCAATGCTTGTACAATAGCATATAATTCTTGATCATAAACAAAGTATTTCTTCTTGGCCTCGTACAAATTTTCACTGAAAAATGCAATGGGTTTTCCTTCTCTACTCAAAATTGATCCAACTGTTGCTCCACTCGCATCACAATCAACTTTAAACACTTTGCTAAAGTTTGATAATTCTAATATTGGTTATGCTATTACTTTCCTCTTTAATATTCCTCAAATAACTTTGTTGCTGCAGCTATCAACTAAAAAACACCCTTCTTCATACATTTTATAAGTGGTGACATATTTGGCTGAAATTTTGAATGAACTTCTGATAGAAGTCTTCCAATCCATGGAAGCTCCTCACATCGAATGCACATCTGGATGTAGGTCATTCTAAAATAGCCTTCAATTTTTTGGGATCCATTTTCAGTCCTTCTTTTGAAATTACAAAACTGGGGTACACCAAATCTCATTTCATAAGAGTACCTTTATTTAGGTTTATGAGCAACTTCTCCTCCTTCAAATGTTGCAACATGTCTCTCACATGCTCAATATGTTCTTCTTTACTCATGTTAAAGATGAGTATGCCACCCAAATACACAACCATGAACTTACCCAAAAATGGATTCAACACCTAATTCAACAATCTCATGAATGTGTTAGGTGCATTAGTTAATATGAATGGCATCACTAACCATTTAAACAGGCCATATTTTGTCTTGAATGCAGCCTTCCATTCATCACCTTCTTTGATCTGATTCTAGTGATAGCCGCTTTTCAAAATAGTTTTGGTAAAATACTCCACACCACTCAAGCAGTCCATAAGGTCATCCATTCTTGGCAATGGAAATCGGTATTTAATGGTGATTTTGTTTATGGAACGTGAATCAATACACATTTTCCATTCCCCTGTTTTCTTAGGCATTAATATTTCAAGTAATGTACAAGGGCTTAAGCTCTCATGAATCAATCCTCGGTCAAGGAATTCCTACACTTGTCGATTCACTTCTTCACTCTCTGACATAGTCATTCGATAAGGTGCATTATTTGGTAAAATCAATCTTGGAATCAAATCAATTTTGTGTGATATAATACACAATGGAGGTAACCCTATGGGTAATTCCTTTGCAACAACTTATTTAAATTATTCCAACATGAGTTGGATCTCCGTGGGTACAAAAATTCCCTTTTCATCCTCCTAAAAACGTTTTTGGCAATATAGCTAAACAATACCCATTCCGCTTCTGCTTCTTCAAGAACTCTTTGGCATAACACAACATAATGTGGATATAAAAATTATACATATCCTTGATGTTACTGTCATTGTTAGTCCCATCATCCTCCTCCAATGGGATCAACTTATAACACTGGCCATTTTGCACAAATTCATAAGAATTTTCCCTACCATCATGGAACACTTTATGGTTAAAAATACAAGGTCTTCTTAGCAGAATATGGCACACATTCATCTCTATTACATTGCATAGCACTTGCTATTTGAAATCCCCAATTTGAAATCAATAAACACTGCTTAGCCACAGTCACTTGCTGGTCTTTATGCAACTATGAAACTCTATAAGGATTAGTATTTGGCTCACATTTCAAGTTTAACTTCCTTTTGAATTTGGTGGAAACCAAGTTCTCAATGTTTCCTCCATCAATGAAAAAGTTAAAATAGTTTCCTTGGACTTTACATTTTATCTTAAACACTCTTTTCCTCTGTTTAGGATCCTTTATTAACTTCTCCTTCAGCCCTAACAACACTCTTCAAAACATCATATTTTCACCTTGATCTTGTTAAAGCACAGTAATATTGTCTCCAACCATTGATGCCTCATTATCCACTGTCATCTATGTTCTAGTATCACCTCTTTTACTGGGAACTTGTTTCTTTGGGATTTTTGATGCTTTGTGACCTCCGATTCCACATCTATAACAGGTAATTACATACTTGCCTCTTCCTCTTCCAAATCCTCTACCTCTACCATCCAAATTCCTTCTAGTACTTGGACTACTTATCAACTCCTCTTCCTTTCCATTGGTTCTAGCAATGTTTTCTCTACCTCTTCATGAAAAATTTCCTCTAAGATTTTGCTGCATCTTTTGATCAACCTTCTCTTCCACCTTCAATGCAACTTGGTAAGTCTCATCCACAGTACGAAAATAATGTGTACTCATCTCATCGTGTATTGCATACTTCAAACCATTCATGTATCTAGCTATGCGTTGATACTTAGGCTCCTTGATGCTCGATTTGAGTGATAGCCTGAAGAATTATTCATTATACTCACACACAAAAAAATCCTTTTGCCTCAAATTCTAAACTTTTCTACACAAATTTGTTGATAATCCACAGGAAAAAAATTCTCTTTGATTTTACTCACCATTTTCTTCAAGTCCTGATATTTTCCATCCCATGATCAACCCTTTCATTCTGTAACAAGTCCCACCAAAGGGATGCATGTCCTTTCAACTTTGTGATGGAAAAACAAACTCAATTGGGTCATGAACATCTTCATATTTGAAGTATCTTTCCAGCTTTCCTATCTAGTCAATAATAATTTTAGCTTTTAGACTTCCATCATAGGACAAAACCTTAAATTTTACACTACTTCTTTTGCTCAAATAAGTTATTAGGCACACGACCGGGTTAGAGTATTCATTGTGCGGTTCACACTCAATATCAACTTCCAGTTCCAAATCTGTTTCAACATCTCCATCTCTTATGTGCTCTAACTCCTCTATTCTTCTCTGTAATTCTTCAAATTATTCAATTCCCACACCTCCATGTGTTGCTCCTCTCCTTCTTGGAAGCATTCTCATAAGACTACTGTTAGTTCGAATCCTAACTATAATCTACAACCTCAATCCAAACACTGATACACCACTAAACTTAGGGTATTCTCAAACCCACTTTCAGGAACAATCACACAATTAATCCAATAAAAATCATGCTATGATACCACCTAGTGTTAAGGTAGGGACTAAAATGACACCTAGTTATAAATCCTCACCTTGCTCTCAGAATACACAATAGAAAACCATCATACAATCTGCCAACACAATAAGAAGTAACACAAAAATTTAACTGCAGAATATTAAATGAAACACACATAAGATTTTTTTGATTAAGATAACATCACAGGTTTTCATTACATCCAATTCTTTCAGGAGTAGCAACATGAGAGTAGAAAAATCCACCAAATGTTATTTTGTGTTGCTGGAACAACTTGGTATTAATGAAATAGATAGAGTCTTTGAAGTAATACACTGAGACTCTGCCTCATGATTCCTTGACTGGATCTCCTTCTTGTTGAACCCCTTCTCATTGATTTCATCCATCCTTTAAACTTGACATTTTTCCTTTGAATAAATTCGCCTTCCATCTTCTAGATCGAACAGTTACAAACCATCGCTTTGTTACCCTAATTGTCCACCTTCCTTCCTTCAATATTGGGTTCACAATTTGTCCTTTAGGTGCAATTTCTTTTACCTAACAATGGCTATGACTCATCATGAATGAATTCCAGTGTTGCAAGGTCAAACATGTGTGATCACAGTGTTGCAAATGAAGAAACATCAGAATACTTGTAAAATTCCACCATACACAAGAGTGTCAGCATGAGTTTCAGTAGGCACAAGAGTAGTAGCATGAGTATTAGTAGTTCGAATTGAACCATGGGTATAAGAATAACCATGTACTTAGAAAACTAACTAAATAAATGGACCACTAACATAGTCCTTATTCAACTTATTATCCAATTTACAAAATGGAAATATTTTTAGGTGATGTAGATTGCTCGAGCCCAAGGATGCTCCTACATAATGGAGACTTGAGGGAACACAAGGGTGCAATAAATACAAATAATGCATAAAAACCACTAAGTCTAGGTTAACATGTCCATGACAGACAAATCAATAATCCTTCTTATGAAATTAATTCAACCCCATAGGTTATGCAATATATGCATCCCCCCTTCCCTGGTTTCCTTCTGACAGCATAACAAGGAGACACATCACTATTTTCCATTTTTCATGAACTCCATTAGGGTTGGTACATGCACCATAATTTCTTGTGTCACTAGTAAATAACTCTAGTTTTGACAACAATAACCAACACTCAACATAAAACAATTGTCTGTTTCAAGAATACTATTACAAGGACAACCAAAGACAATTTACAAAATAATGACCATACACAATAATTATAGATTATAATAGGATTTTTAACCAAGAAACAATAGGGTAAAAATCCCTCATCACGAACAACCAAAGTCAAGGGTCCACTAGAGACTTTATCTAGCAACCAAATATCTTATAATCAAGCATTAAGGATAAATCCTTTATACAGTCAGATACTCAACATCAAGCAACAAGTTTTCTTACTTTGAGAAATCATTTTGCCAGTGATAGTGAAGTTTTCTTATAGTTGCAATTAAAATTTACATCATATAGTTACAAGTACAAACATGAACCATTATATATATATAAACTGAGAATGTACCTAACCTTCTAGCAAGGGGCCAAACTCATGTTTGGTTTCAAGATTAACTTATATGGAACTAAGATAATCCATCCTTTCCCATGCAAGGTAAACATGCAAGGTTTTCCCTTACTTTGCAAACTCAGAAAGGTTGAGAGTTGTAACCTCAACTACACTTGATTAACATAAACTATTAATTAGCTCATTAGATAATATAATATATGCATTTATACATACACTTTCTTTTAGAAAGAAAATAGATGCCCCAAAGTTTTGAGAGTTGTAATCTCAACTCTGATGATCTAAAAAAATTTAGGATCTTTTTAACCATTAAAATTGCATGTGAAATTTGAATGCTTAACTTCATAAAAAGACAATTTTAAATGCTTAATCAAACCACATAATAAAATAAACAAGTATGCAAACCATACAATTGCAAACAACAGAGGATAACAGAGTTCACCCCTCCTAGGATACGTCTTCGGTCCACTTCCAATGAGAAGAACGATCTTATTAAGTATTCAAAAAGATTACATGAGTTCTGGAAATTTTATTGAGCTCTGCCAGACAAACATAGAAACAAACTGCACCACTGTGTTCCTCTCGAAATTCTAAGTAAAATGAGTATAAACTCAACATATTTTTCTTGAAACCTCTCATGGCACACAAATCAAGAAAAACCCCTTCTGCGCTTGTAAAGATCGTACGGTTTGTACCTTCCTATACCTTTATCCCACCTCAACATTTATACAAAATATTGGTGTCGAACTCTTCCTCTCGTGGCTTTGCAATGGTGGTTTTATAGTGGTTTAGGAGTCAAATCTATGGGCCATGTTCCTCTTTGTTGGGCTCCAAATCTCAAAAAAATTAAAAATATATTAACCTAATCCTTAACCAAGTATTAGGCCATAGCCCATTGGTAACACATGGTAATGGGGGAGCGAAGGTCCTAGGGTCAAACCCATGGGCCTTGCTTTCACCCATTTTATATGGTAACAAATATGTTATAGGTTGCAATTTGTTGGACTAATGTTTATCCCATTTCACTGTCGTTGGTTATGTCGTTGTGGTCTATTGGCATAGTATGGTAGTTATGTGACACACGGGGTTAAGGACTAAGCGCTGAAACCCACCCCTTTTTAAAAATGACAACCCATTCAACTTCAAATAGAATTTGAAAACATATAGGTTAAGAAACATCAACGAAGATCCTGACTAGGCATACGGACTAGAGACTTTTGCAAAGGAAAGGTCGGAGGTTCGAATCCCTTGGCCTCCAAAATTTTTGGTAAACAAACTTATGATGTGGCCAATCAGATCACCACATGGCGCTCTTCGATTGGTCCACCTGGATGCCACCTGCCAACATACATGCCATGTAGATGCCACATTCCTGCTACTTGTCAACAACCTAGTGGTCCAGCTCATCTGCCAAGTCATCTTATCAACCATGTGGCACCTACATACTGACTATGTATTCCACATGGAACCCTGTGGGTGTGCCATGTGGCATCATAGGAAATTTATATTTAAAATGGGCCTTCCAAAAATAATACAAATTCCATGTCATCATGTATTATCCAATCAAAATGCTTTAAAATTAAAAAAGGCACCTCTTAAACAAATTTTTAATATAAATTTGGGGATAGGTATCATAAAAAAAACTACTTTTTTTGTTCGTATTTTTGACATATCTTCCTTTTTTTTACTCAAATTTCGATCGGGAGAGCTCGTGGATGCATAATTAAATTCTGCATCCAACAAGTACCCACTCGACATACTTTTGACGAGCTTCGCTACCCCAAAAATAAGAAATACCTGAAAACATGATGATTCCGCATCCAACGAGTACCCACTTGACATACTTTTCGCGGGCCCTGCTACCCCAAAAATAAGAAATACCTGAAAAAATGTGATGATGACATCATCATCACATTTTTTCAGGTATTTCTTATTTTTGGGGTAGCGGGGCCCATCATTACATTTTTTCAAGTATTTCTTATTTTTGGGGTAGCGAGGCCCATCATCACATTTTTTCAGGTATTTCTTATTTTTGTGGTAGCGGGGCCCATCAAAAGTATGTCGAGTGGGTACTCGTTGGATGCGGAATTTAATTATGCATCCAATGAGCTCTCCCGATCGAAATTTGAGTAAAAACACAGGGAGATATGTCGAAAATACGAACAAAAAATAGTTTTTTTCTTTTGTTCCTCCAAAATTAATAAATATTATTTTATTATTTTAACTATTATTTTATTAATTTTCCTTAGGAGTCCCATTTTGAGTTGAAATTTCCTCTAATGCCCCTTTTTTCCACTTTTAACCTATTTTTCCAAAAGTTCAGAACTCAATAACTTTCTCATACGGAGGTCGTTTCTTGTGAAACGAATGTCGCCATAAATATCTCGCTGAGATATATACTATTGTAATATTATGTTATCTTTTTATATCTTGCCAATGGGATGTTTTTGGGACACCAAAAGCATGGAATCATTCAGAAATCAAGTGAGGGTATAGTTCCTTCACTCTTTCGGTCTCTAGCCATCATGCCTTGCTTAGATGCGTTCCTTTAAGGCCCACACGAAGATATTACACATCACCTCTTCGTGACAATATGAACTTCTTATTAAGTATGTCATATTCCTAAATTTCATTGAGGCACTTAGGAGAAAACTCATTAACAAAAGGTACTTGAACCTATACATCTTGGTCCAAAATCATAGGAGGCTCATACAATTTTAACTTTTCCACATTAACAACAGAATACATTTGCATATAAGGAGGAAAATCTAACTAAAAAACATTGTTACCAACTTGATCCAAAATTGTGAAATTTCCATACCTGGTTGGTTTCAACTTTCTACCTTCACCTTGGAGTTTATCCTTGTTGATATGAAGCCAAACTTGATCACCAACTTGAAAGTGATTATCCATCTGATGCTTGTTATGTCTTTGTTTATACTTGGACTAACTTGATTCCAGCTGCTCCTGCACTATTTGATGAATCAACTGGATTTGTTGAATAAACTTCAAAGATTTATTTGCATCAATTTGACCATATTCCACTGAATATTTCCCAAAAACAAAGTCTAAGGGAGTCTTTGGAAAAAATCCCAAACATGTTTCAAATGGAGACTTCTGTGTTGAAGAGTGTATGGATTTGTTGTAGGCATGTTGAATATAATGCAATTGCTCATCCCAAAGCTTAGGATGTTTGGCACAATATCCCCGAAAAAGATGTACTAGGGTCTGGTTGACCACTTCAGTTTGTCCTTCAGTTTGTGGATGGAATGTTGTGCTTTTCTTCAACTTTGTGTCCATAAGTCCCCATAGAGATGACCAAAGTTTCCAAGAAAGCGAGAATCTTGATAAGATTTAACAGAAGTAGGTAACCCAAAATGAATCCATACATTTTGGAAGAGAAAATGAACAGTCAACTCAGCTGTGACCTACTTTTTACAAGACATTAAAATGCACGTTTTTATGAACCTATCCACAACAATATATAAGTAATCATGTCCCTTTCTAGACATTGGTAAGCCTCCTACAAAGTCCATTGACACATTTCCCATGGATGAGAAGGAACAAGAAGTGGCCCACAAGCCTAACTTTCTATTACTTGGCTTACTTGTTGCACACATAACACACCCTTTTAGATACTTGGACACAATATCATTCATTCGAGGCCAATAAAAAAACTTTTGTAATTGTGCTATAGTTTTACCAACACCAAAATGTCCCAAAATGAGAAAAGTATGAGCTTCTCTTATCATGTGCATTCTTTCACTTTGTGGAATACATATTTTTCCAAGATGATACAATAACTTATCATGAATATGAGAATCCAGTTCTTCATTTTGAGAGCCATGCATTAGTGATTCATATACTTCTTTAAAGTCTTCATCCTTAATATATTATTCAACATAACTTGAATGTACCAAAGGACTTTGTTGAGTGTGAATAGAACATTTATTGGAGGTCTAGATAACATATTTGCAACTTTGTTCTGAATCCCTTTCATGTACTTAAAGACTAAATGAAATTGTTGTAGAAAACCCATCCACCTGAAATGCCTTGATTTTTGTAGCTTAGTTTGTGATTGAAGATATTGTAGTGGTTGATGATCAATATCTATAATATTTTCTTTACCCATTAGGTAATGTTTCCACTTCTTCACACTTTGTACTAATGGATACAATTCTTTATCGTAGCTATGATAGTTAATTACTACTTTAGAGAAGGTTTCATAGTGATAGCATATTGGTTTTTTATGTTGCATTATTATTGGCCCCATGGGATAGCCACTATAATCAGTCTCTATATCAAATGGTTGTTGTAGATCTGACAATGCAAGTATTGGAGTTGTGCTAATATTTTCTTTCAATGTGTTGAATGTTTTTTGTTCTTTTCCTTCCCACTGAAAGACTTTGTTCACACTTGTCAAAGCATGTAATGGAGAAGGTATGAAGGAGAAGTTCAAAATGAACTTCCTCTAGTACTGGGATGCTCCCAAGAAGCTCCTTACATCAGTTACCTTTTTTGGCTTGCGTCAATTCACAATGACCTCTACTTTAGAGGGATCAATTCTAAGTTCACCACCCCATACAATGTAACCCAAATACACTAAAGATGTCTTCCAAAATTCACATTTGGACATCTTTAAGTACAATTTCTCCCTTACAAGTACATCCAAAATTTGTTTCACATGCTTGACATGTTCTTCCCAAGTACGACTAAAAATAAAAATATCATCTAAGTAGACTATGATGAACTCATCACTAAAGAGACTGAAAAAATCATTAATCACCCTCATAAATGTTGTGGGTGCATTACAAATACCAAAGGGAATTACCATCCATTCATACCATCCCTGCTTAGTTTTGAAAACAACCTTCCATATGTCGTTGTCATGAATTCAAATTTGATGATAACCGCTTCACAAGTCTAACTTAGTGAAAAAAAATTCATTCCTGAGATGATCTAATAGATCATCAATTCAGGGAAGAGGATACTTGTTCTTGATTGTGATTTTGTTTAGTGCACTGTAATCCATGCACATGCACCATGTTCCTTCGTTCTTTGGCACAAAAATAACCAGTGAACCACACAGAGAGGAACTTGGACGAATGTCCCCTCTTTCAAGAAATTCCTAAACCAGTTTCTTTATCTCTGTATTTTCAATTACTGAAGACGTGTACATGCCAATGTTAGGAAGAGATTCATCTTTTAGTATGTGAATCTCATGTTGGATTTCTGTTTTAGGAAGCAATCCTTTTGGTTCTTGAAATAATATATCATAATCAGATACAACTTTAGTCAAGTCATTTTTAATTTTTGGATCACATCATTTAAAAGATTCATTTTGAGCAACATTATTTGCTTTAACTATCATAAGAACAAAATTCTTACTAGCATTTACTAGCCTCTTCATTTGACTTGCAAAAGCCAAAGAAATATTAGTTTTCATGCGATGTGCACAAACAATGTATTCAATGCCACCTTTGGTGAGCTGATAGATGTTATCTTACCTATAAAATATATCCTTCCTATCATAAATATAAGGACAACCCAACACAATAACACATATATCCAATGGTACCACAACTAGATCAACTTCATCAACAAATTCAGAAGTAATATAAAATATAAATCTACATTGTTTTGTAACCATTATGAAATCTAAATCTAAATCCCATACCCATCCAAGTGGATATGGCTTAGGATGTAACTTAGTTTCTAAATGAATTTTTTTAACTATCTCTCCCGAAATGATATTTTCTTGTGATCCACTATAAAAAAGAGTATCAATCTTTGTATGTTTAGAGATTACCATAATATGAAATAGCTCACTTCTCTTTCCTTCATCAACAAAAAGTTCATGCTTTGAAATAGTAATAGAAGGATTTTTACCTTGAATGCTTGCAGCAACAATATTAGTTTAATCCCTAGAGTCATATCCCAAATCATGTTGGATTGTTGCATCATTGGTCTTCTTGTCTTCCTTATTTTGAAACTTCTCAGGATTGAGTTCCGGGTGAAGTTTCCAACATTTGGATGCATCATGACCCTTTTTTCTGGCAAAGTGTGCATGTAGGTTTTTGTCCTCCTTTCTTCATTGTAGTTGTATGCTTACCTTTCCCTTTACCATTGAATTTTCTTCCATGGGTTGAATTCTTTTTTGGAAAAATTTTCATTTGCATTCTTCCCCTTAGACTCCATATGAGTCGCTTGAACACATACCTCATCAAGATTAGTCGGATTAAACATAAGTATCATATGTCACAAATAACTATGCAATCCTCCTATATACTTGAGAAGCGTTTCTTGAGTATAGAGGGGTATACTAAGTACCAAAGATATTTTTGTGAATTCTTGTGTGTACTCCTACTGAGTTTGTCCGTTACCTTACGTCAAATTCTTCCAATCCATCATGGCTTGTTGCATATATCCCAACGAATAGAACTGCTTCTTTAATGCTGCAGTAAACTCATGCCAAGAGGAAATAATTTTACCTTTTGTGGAAAGATACTCTTGCATCTACTCTCCCACCATATGAGAGTGGTCCCTATGAGATAGAGAGAAGCCAACTGAATTTTGATGTTATCTTTAGTGAATTTTTGAATCCTACATTAAACTTCTATTTGACGGATCCAATTATCCAGTTTCTCAGTTGGAGAATGAAAATAACCATCAAGAAAAGATGGTGAGGATGATGGGGTCTTAGGAGGGTCCTTTGAACTCGAGAACAAACGTGAATGAAAAAAATTTGTATTCAGTAAATAAATTTCAGATATGAAAAATTTACAATAAGTTATGGGCTTATATATTCCTTTTGAGTGATTGTTCGTACAATCATGTTGGTTCTCTAATTCTATTATATGTATATTTGTTATTTATTAATATTAATATTATTTTATTTAATCATTATGAAATGTTTATAACATTGCCCTCTTCTTCTAAGATTCTTTTTCGTCAAAGCAGGGCAAGGATGGATATTGTTGAATGAACTTCTTGGTTTCCCATGAAGTGTCTTCTTCTGGACAACTCTTCCCCTTAATAAGGTACTCTTTGATGATGCGAGAACGTAGTCTTGTTTTTATGAAGTTGATGATGGCTTCTAGTTATAATATAAGTTTCCCTTCTTCATCCAAGGTAGGAAGTGTCTTCTGAGCAGTTTGATGTTGAACCAATATTTTTTTAAGATTCGAGATATGGAAAATGTTGTGAATTTGACACTTATATGGTAACTTCAATTGATATGATACGCGGATAATCTTTTAGATAATTTTATATGGTCCATAAAAATTGGGAGCCATTTTATTCTTCCCTTGTTTCTTAAGTGACAATTGCTTGTATGGATGAAGTCTCACAAATACCCATTCTGCTACTTTAGAATATCACTATGTTCTATGTAAGTCTAATGGTTGTTTTATAGTTCTTTGGGAGGCCGAATCTATGGGCCACATGCCTCTTTATTGGGTTCCATATATCAACAAAATTAAAAAATATATTATCCCAATCCTTAACCAACGATTGGGTTGTAGCCCATTGGTAACGTGTGGTAATGGGGGAGCATAGGTCCTGTGGTCAAACTCGTGGGCATCGATTCTACCCCTTTTATATGGTCACAAATATGTGATATGTTGCAATGTGTTGGGCCAATGTTTAGCCATCCCGCCGGTGTTGTGGTTTTTCATCAAGGTATTGACTCTTGATTTCTCCATCGTTGGTTACATCATTATGGTATGTTGGCATAGTATGGTAGATATGTGACACATGGCCCTGACCCTTTCTAAAAATGACAACCCATTCAAATTCAAATAGAAGTTTAAAACATATAGGTTAAGAAACATTGACATAGATCTTGGCTAGGCGGACAGATTGGAGACTTTAGCAGAGGAAAGGTTGGGGGTTTTTTAAACATATAGGTTAAGAAACATCGACAAATATCTTGGCTAGGCAGACAGATTGGAGACTTTAGTAGAGGAACGGTTGGGGGTTTGAATCCCTTGGCCTCCAAATTTTTTGGTAAATTTTTTGGTAGGGGTTTGATTCCACCTACCAACGTACATGCCACATAGATGCCACGTTCCTGGCACTTTTCCACAACCTATTGGTCCACCTCATCTTCCAAGTCATATTCTTGGCCATGTGGCACCTTCATACTGACTTTGAATGCCACGTGGAACCCTTTGGGTGTGCAATGTGGCCCCTTTTTTGCCACTTTTAACGTGTTTTGCTGAAATTTAAGAACTCAATAGCTTGCTCATCCGAAAGCCATTTCTCGTGAAACGAACGTCGTCAAAAATATCTCGAAGAGATCTATACTATTGTAAGATTTTGTTAGTAGTTTCAATACTTTCATTTTGATCAATCTTGGAGATCCTCTTGGATCATCTGATACCATACTATAATGCACCCACATGCTACAAAACTACACATATATCAATCTATAGCAAAACACACATAGAATGTTCAGTAAAGACTATGACCAATATATAAAACGAAGCATATTAATAGATTGGAATTACATGAAAATTAAGTTGAAATTATTCAAACAATTAATAGTGAGCCCACATTCAACTCACCATTACATAAGCGTAGTTAACTATAGGTTATATTTCCTAACTATTAGTTAATTATAGTTAATCAGTTAATTAATTAACATTATTTAAATAGTCTCAATGGTTATTTTCAGCTTCCCGACTTGACCATACCATCTTGAAATTTTTTACATCGAAATTTGGAATTCAGAATAGCATAATTGGTCCTTAACGGAACAACCCCGCCATCCCTGCTCTGATGTCCAAATCTTGAGTTATCCAATGTCGTAATGTCAGACCTCAAAAGTCGGCACATTGGACCTTGGAAGTTGGGACTAAATGAACAAAATTTAACAAAGACCCTTCCAACAATGAGATCGATGTCACCACCTTGACATGCGAACTTGGACGAATTCACATGCACCAAGCGCTATCACCCTCTGACTCGGAAGTCATAAGTAAAAAATTAGAATGCAACAATGGCCTCACAAGGAAAACCGTGCTTTCGACACCGACACCTCGACACCGACAGTTCGACACCGATATGGAATTATATTATTATTTCTTATGTTTAGCTTGGCGTCGGTACCTTGGCATCGACACTTTGACAATTAACTTTAAATTTAACCACGAACTCCACTAAGATTTCTTTTCTAACCTTAGATGTCGACACCGATACTTTGGCATCGAAATAACAGATTTCTCCTCTGATGTGGAACCCACTGCATCAGAACTTAACAAAAACATCGAAAAGCACCTCCAGAGAGTCTATGATGTTCCAAAAGGTTGAAAAAGACGTTAATCATAAGGTTTAGGTACGTGTCAAGTTCTCTTACGTGATTGACACGTAAACACAGTGAAGTTAAGAAAATTGACTAAGGAAAGCTTTCCCACTAATTGAAATTGCAATCTACAGGCCTTAAACAGATAATACTCAAACAAGACTATGGATTGTTTAAGTAATCTATCCTTGAGTTAGATAAATATAAAGTTATGCTTCTCAGGCACAAATCTATCTAATGGAATTGTAGACAAGACTTTCTATCTTAAATAACATTCACATTAAGTCAAAAGAACAAAGTTCCAACTAAACATTTAATTTTGAAACATTCATATTGCAAATAACTACAACAGTAAGGAAGAAATCACAAGACTTGTATAATTTAGGCAAGAATTCCATAAACAGGTTTAACAACCTCCTTTAGGATTACAACATCCTTCAAGAACTACGTATTCACGGGGTTAATTTATGGAACTACTTTCCTTAACATTCAATACCCTTAGTGAAGTTAAAAACAAGACAATTTGTAAATGTTTCCAAATAGCATTTGTATCATGGAATGACTATAACACTGAAATGTAAATTACACAGGCACATAATTTATCCATCTACACAAAGGAAAGTCAATGAACAAAATGCAAAGATCATATGTGATAAGAAATTCACTAGTTTTTATATGACAATCTATCACAATTCATTTATTTAGAAACCCATTCATTATCATTTGAAGCTTCATTGGTTTAATAACCAACAACCAACCAAGGAATCAATCATTCAATTAAAATATTAATAGAAACAATGTACAGATCATATTATCAATTCCCTTTTAGAACATATCAAAAATTTATCATTTAATTAATCGACATTCAGCATGAACAACATACACATTTGGCTCTTTTGCACAACCAAATATATAATCAAATGCATAGTTAATACAAAACTTCACGTACTTATATGAATTCAAGATAGCTTGGCAACTCACTTCATGGAATATACACTCCACCCAACTGTAGGCAATTATGCTCATATATCTCAGCAGAATTACCACCCTGGAGCTGAGACTCATGTACTCACTAGCTATATTAATCACTATGTTAAATTTGTGAACCATTGATCTACAGGAAAATATGAAAGCTGTAGGAAGGGAATTATGCAGTGGAATAATAAAAGAGAATGTACACTGAACATGAAATTTATGCCACAAATTTTGAGATAAATCAGAGAAGACTTGCTCAGATAATCACAACATTAATCTGCATTCATTAATCAATAATACGATGATTATACAATAAATAGAATTCTAATGCTAAAGATAGGATTCAAATATATTAGTTCTAACTCACTGACGATATAAATCAGTGTTTCTAAATCAATGTTGGAGCTCACTAGTCTAACTCTGGAGGTCTAAATCAGTCTACAATCAACTTACTGATGAGGTAGGTGGGAAATAGGTGTCAGTCTCTGTGCATGCATGCATGCAAAACTGTCTCTATGCTAACTGAAAGTGATCTAACTGATTGTAACTGGAGGTTAACTCAACATAACTGATTACCTACCACAACCAAATGATGGAGGCTGGTGGTGACACTCAGTGTGGGATCCTATAATATAGGGATTGGTCCTAAAGGCACATAAACTCATGCATGCACATGCAATAAGTGGAAGATAACCTCTAGGTGTGTCCCCCACACTCTAGTATAGTAATAATAACTCCCTAAGTTAGGAAAAATAACCTTGAATGGACTATATTGGACAAATGAGGATTAATTAATCCTAACACCCCCCCTTAATCCTAACTTTGGACAACTTGGGCCCTGACAACTAGGCAGAAATTCACCCATACAATCTAAATGAATAAAATATTTCTTAATAAAATAAGGAAAATGGGGAAAACCTCATGGGAAAATGCCTCAAAATTAGCAGGTAAAGTCAAGAAAAAAGCTATACTTAAGAGAAAAGTTTCCTCTTCAAGCAACAACTTGGAAAACAATTGTTGCAGTATGCAACACTGTGGAGCAGTAATGCTTAAACTTGGTTCTTATGTGCATCAACATCCTAATACTATGCATGTGAACCTTTCCATCTTCTTCCGATTTGCGGAATGTTGCTTTTGCCTCTTCTTTCTAGAGGAGGAATGGAATGATCCATTTTTTTCATCAGTGGGCCAAATTGTGAATCAATCTTCATCATCAAGTAGCATATCCCTGGAAGTTTGTTGCACCACTCTGTAGGTAGCGAAGTTGTATGAGAGAATTCAATATGTTCATTCTGATACTAGGACCTCGTTCTTCTTCTATCATGTGGTTCCCCAACAACATTCCCAGTTGCTTGAATGATATTTTCAGCCCATTTAGGCTTCTGATTTGGAACAGGAGATGGATCTAGATCCAGATAATCTTGAGGTACAATATCAATATCACGATCATGCTGATATTGTTCCTCATCTTATGAAACTTAAATATTAGACAACATATCATTATCTGCAAATGGAGAGGAAAGAGAGTTTTTACCTTCCCTTTCGAATAGTTGTTGAGATTGTACTAGAGCCGAGTATGGAAGAAAGTGTGAGAATTCATATGCCTTGGAGGAATGATTTGCAACACCCTTCACTATAATCTTCCCAATTGAGATATTTGATATCTCCACTGAGTCATGACCAAATACAACTTGTTTTGGTGAGCCAATATGTGTCATCTGATAAAAAAATAACAAATTTGTTGCAAGAGAGGGCACATAGAGTAAATTCTTGAACTCTCCATGTTGGATTTTAATAGAACCTCTCCCAACAGCTGGGATCTGTGAATTATCCCCCTTATGAATGATAGGTCCTCCAGAGAAATCCATAGTAGTGAAGTATTATTTGGTGGCATGTGGTTGGATGCTCCTGAATCAATCAGATAGGACTTTGACTGAGTGAAGCATGTTTTCAAAGCATGGCACCTCTCATATTATTTAGTTTGCTCTCCAGGTTTAGACATCTATGCACCTTCGGAAGGGAAATATTGTTCTGTTCAAGGATTTTTTTCAAATGGTCAATGGTATTCTTCATGCACTGACTCTCTGGATGAAATCCTCTCATACAGTAGGGAAATGTAGCCTTCTCGAATTTCTTCTTTTTCTTGGAACTTGAGGCTCCACCGAAATATTGTTGATTCTCCTTTGGATTCAAATCAATGTTTTTGGTCTCCTTCCCATTTGGATTTCCTCTTGCTTGTGCATTGCTAGAGTCCCCAACTAAGAGTGATAGATTCTTGAAGGTTTGAAGCACTCCCATTTGAATCCATTTGTCTTGTTCCTGGATCAAAGACTCTACAAAAGAATATAGAGAAGGAATATTCCAATCTGGAATGGAAACTCTTCTGAAATGGAATGTAGAGACAAAGACTGGGAACTATGAGCCAAGCTTGCTTAGCACTGACAACACAAGCCACTCATCTTTCCTCTCTATCCCACATTGTTTGCATTCTAGTACTAGTGCTTTGTACTTCGAAAAGAATTGTTGAATAGTCTCAAAAATGCTAGGTTGTAGTGCAATGAGGTCATTCTCCAGAATATGCCCTCGAAGTTCATCTTGTTTTCCAAACAAAGATTCGATATTTTCACAATCTTCCTTCGAATTCTTGAGTCCATCAAGATGGAACAAAAGATCCCTAGAGATGTGGATGCACATGAAGCCGAAGGATTCATCAAGCTAATTTAGAAACTTGTTCTTCTCAACATACTGTTGGGGCTCAACTTCTTTTCACATTGTCATCATAAATAGGCCTTTGTTGCGCAAGGCTACTTGCATATCTACCCTTCAATCAATGTAATGGAAGGGTGTAAGGATTCTAGGTATGAGAACTGAAGAATTCTCCATTTTTCTATATGCTGATCAACCAATTCTTCAAGAAGCTACGTAGATACCTGCAAAGAACACTACAAAACCAATTTAGTTCACAATCATATGTCAGCACAAGCCTTTCCACCTAGACATATGCACTTTCTTAGAGTCTGTCACACATGCAGAGACTTCTCTGGACAGAATCCAGATTTAGCAAGGCAAATATTGTAGGAATTGTGTGGAAACTCAGTTGCTTCTGGCGCACAATGGAGGTCGAACAAGGTTTGTTGCTAGCCTGAACAAGGCTCTAATACCATGTTAAATTTGTGAACCATTGATCTACAAGAAAATATGAAAGTTGTAGGAAAGGAATTATGTATTGGAATAATAAAAGAGAATGTACACTA
The DNA here is from genome assembly GCA_001517045.1 of Pseudotsuga menziesii. Classification (NCBI taxonomy): domain Eukaryota; kingdom Viridiplantae; phylum Streptophyta; class Pinopsida; order Pinales; family Pinaceae; genus Pseudotsuga; species Pseudotsuga menziesii. The sequence continues at coordinate 301,188 of LPNX011229923.1, forward strand.
AAGAGGAAATTCATTCCACAAATTTCAGATAAATCAGACAAGAATTGTTCAAATAATCACAACATTAATCTCCATCAATTAATCAATAATGCAATGATTATACAATAAATAGAATTCGAATGCTAAATATAGGATTCAAATTTCTCAGTTATAACTGACTGATTATCTAACTCGGTGTGTCTAAATCACTATTGGAGATCACTAGTATAACTCTGGATGTCTAAATCAGTCTACAATCAGTTAATTGATGAGGTAGGTGGGAAAAAGGTGCCACTCTTCCTGCATGCATGCAAAACTGGTGCTAGGCTAACTGAAAGTGATCTAACTGATTGTAATTGGAGGTTAACTCAGCATAACTGCTTACCTACCACAACCAACTAATGGACGTTGCTGGTGGCACTTCAAGTGGGATCCTATAATGTAGGGATTAGTCCTAAAGGCACATAAACTCATGCACAAACATGTAGTAAGTGGAAGATAACCTCTAGGTGTGTCCCCCACACTCTAGTACAGTAATAATAACTCCCTAAGTTAGGAAAAATGACCAAATAGACTATATTGAAAAAAAGAGGATTAATTAATCCTAACACACTGGTTCTAGGGTTCTCAGAATTATCACTTGACAATAAAGATAATTGGCTGACTTGACAATAAAGATAGTGCAATTCATTCCCTTAGCTTCATTTTGCTAACATAACAATGATGCTCGTCATTGTTCATTATGCTCAAAATTCCACTAAGTTAACAGCATGCACTGTTTTCCATTTCACTAAAGAAACCAGAGGTAAACATGGACACGACTACAACAAAATTTTTACTTATAGGTTCAGGTTTGAGCTTTCAGGGTTTCAACCAACCCGATAACCATTGCAAAACGATCAAATGGAAAATTCGCCCAGGTTCTGGACATGATTTCCCAGTCTAACCAACAATTCTAAATTGACATTCTCTTTCCTTCTCCCATATTTCTTCTGTTGTGTCCTCTTTCCTTGGCTTCACTTCTCTACACACACTGTTGCTTCTCTCTATGCACTCAACCCCCACCAACAACTTCCTTTGGGACGAATTACCACCTTTTTTCCTTGCATGCATTCCCTAGGGCATGTGTTAAGGTAATTAATCCCTCTTAATAACCTTTTAACACAGTTAACTCTTAATTAGGTTTAAGTTTAATTAAAGGTGCTTAGGATCACTGAAGGACATAAGGTCTTTTTTTAGGTACTAAAGGTTATAACAAGGTCATAACCTAGTCCCCTAGGCCATCTACAACCCCCTTACCATCTCTCTAGTGAATAAATGAGTCCCCAACTTCTTAGCGTTCTGCCTCATCCACGACCAATTGTAGATTTTTAATATTAATAATTACAAAAATACAATAAGTTTCAACCTCTTAAGCATTCATAGTCAATTAGTTATACGATACCTCATCATAGTATGGGCTCAGGCCAGATCTATTACAGTTGCAGCAATTTCTTAAAGCATAAAGTGTTGTCTTTTGGTCATGGAGGTTCAATTGCACCTTGTTGAGAGTTTAAGATGTAATAAGAGGAGAATTTATGGGTAAGGGACTTGTAGCACTAGCTAAGAGAATCAAGTGATGCATTTTACTCATAGAAGTTACATCAAACTACACTTGGAGTTAAAAAATGCATGAGGTAAGGCACGCTGGTAAAAAATTTGTGATGATAGTCTCGAGAATCAAGTGACATGTTTTGATCCTAGAGGATTTGTTGGACACCATTGAGAGTTGAAAATTTCACTAAGAAGAAAAACGCTTGGGTAAGGGAGTTGCAATAACGAGTCAAAGCATTAAGTGATGCATTTTACTCATGGAAACTCTATTAGACCACGTTGAGAGTTAAAAAATGTGTAAGGTAAGATACATCTATGGAGAGATTGTAGCTTTGCATCAAAGAGACAATGAGTGCATTTTTTCCATAGGCACTCCATCGAACCCTACAAGCATAAAAAATTACCCAAAAGGGAAAAAATGCATCAAGTGAGCCATTATGATGGTGTATCAAGGTAGTCTCAAGTTTGTTTTTCCTTAGGAAGAAAATTTTCATACAAGTACTAATTTTATCCTTCCTGGACTAAAATGAATTAGTTAGAAATTAACTATGTGCCTAGCCAAAATTTTCCTTTCTTATCTTCCATAGTAGAGCATGGTGCTTATGAGCCCTAAGTTTTCAATTACGCCATCTCTTTGTTAGTTTATATAGTTGTATATAGTTGGTTGAGACTCTTTCGAGCATCTTTGGTGGCAAGGAGAGTACAACAAAACATTTATGACTCAAGTGTTATTTTTAGCATCTAAGGAATTAATTCTCCCCTTGGAGAAAAGAGTTTCTCTCCTTAGATATTGAACAACTCCATCAAAATCATAGAGGTACAACTCTATTTCCCACACATCCAGAGCCTTGAGTTTAATTTTGGAAGGTTGGTTGTTGTCCCTTTAATTTCTTATTGCAATCCCATTTTGTTCTCTTTGCATTTATTGGCTCGCTAAGCTCTTGGTTGATGTGCTGCCTCTATGAGGTGACAAAGCCTCTCTTTCATGTATTTTATCTAACCAAATTTTGTGTAGCAATCCCTCAACACGCACATGTTCCTCATGTCAAATTTAATGGCTTGCATGGCTTCATACTAACTATTGCACAAGAGTAAAAAATTTCCAATAAAACAATGTGCATTACCATCTACATAATAGGTTTCCCTTTACAATTTCAGTAAATAATTCATGTCTCAAATCCATACATCTTGTTTCCTCATTGCACCGAAGAGGTGCATTCTACAACCCAGTAGGGGAGAGATGTGTAACTCCTTCTGTGCTCCTCCTAGAGTTGACACGTGTCCTTTATAAAAAATAATAAAATATTATTAAAAATAACACATCGGCTTAAATTAAATTTAAATTATTTAGAATTGCATATATATATATAAAACAACATAAATTAGATAAACTAAAACCATAAACATTGGATTACACATTTCCTCAACAATTTTACTCTAAAAAATGATTTACACTTTGCGAGATTTGATCCCTCTCGGTGCTTGGTAGATCCCCTTTTAGATTGATCTATGCTAGTTCTATTTGAATGAACCCGTACATAATACAATTTAATGGAGTTGTCTAACGATGGGACTTTTTCACCTCTCGGCAATCCGACTTCGCTTGGCCTCAGGTGACACCACTATCAGTGCTTCATCTCTATCTACATTAATGGGACAACTTTATATATAAATACTCGATCTCGATAATTCTGCAATCCATCTCTATCTTGTCTCTTACTCATCTGTCAAATCTGTCCCTTGCATTTTTCTTTTGTTGAGTTTGAAGTTGAAATCTAAAGAGTCACAACTATATTCAATGGATTCTTTTGTTGAGTTTGAAATTGAAATCTAAAGAGTGTAGCTATATTCAATGGAATATTTTAATCAACAAGTGTCTGCACAACCATTAGCAACCAGGTTTGTTCTGGTGGTCACATGCCTAACCTTGCTGACTGCCATAGCGTTGACGAAACTACACACTCATGTATTCGTTGTACGTCTTCTCACTTTTAATATTATTCATTTCAAATGTAATTTTGCTATGAAAATGTTGTTACTTGTAATTTTATATCCAACTAGAAGTGTACCTTGTTGTAAACTTATGTATATAACCGGTTACAATATGATATGCACATAAGTCAATATGTCACTTATTAAACTAATGTTGTGTGGCTCGCTAATCGCAAATTCAGCTTTGATCTACACCTATGAAAAGGCTATGTGGAACACACAATATCATCACTATGAATGGACAATTCCCATGTCCAACTCTCCATGTTAGAACCAGATACAAACTCAAAATCAAAGTGCACAACCAGGCGCAATATAACACAACAATTCATTGGTAAGTCTCTAACTGAGAATGCAATTCAGTCTAGGTAAATGTTGGGCCAACATATATGTTAGGTTTCACATGTTAAAAGATATAAAGTGTTTTCTACTTGTATTTGTTGGCAAGGAGTGGGCCAATTACGTACAAGGTGGTTTGATGGACCTGAATTTATAACACAATGCCCCATTCGCCCAGGATGAAGTTACATTAGAGGAAATTTGGGGTCTAAAATGGGCCTTATAAGAAAACATGCCAAAATAAGTTTTTGTGAGTTGGAATTCAAGAATCAATAGAATTTCAATAAAATAAGTCAACTATAATGGTTGAATTGACATATTTGTCATTAAAAAAAACTACTTTTTTTGTTCGTATTTTCGACATATCTCAT
>LPNX011229923.1:305711-350496 GCA_001517045.1 Pseudotsuga menziesii
CACAAAAGTAGTTTTTTTCTTTCTTCCTCCAAAATTAATCAATATTATTTTATTATTTTAACTATTATTTTATTATTTTCCTTAGGAGGCCCATTTTAGACCCCAGAATTCCTCTAATGCATATATAAATTCACCATCACTGCTCAAGAAGGGACTCTTTGGTGGCATGCCCATAGTTCATGGAATCGGGCCACTATCTACAGATCCTTGATCATATTTCCAAGGCTGGGAACCACGTAGAAATTGAACCCAAGTAGTAGAACAATTACACTCACAAAATTGCTAATCAAACATGCAAAATTCACAAAAAAGGAGACTGAAACTGGAGCGTAACACAATCCTGTATTGAATAAGTGTACATAAACCAACCTCATCAAGTAGTAGGATGTTCAAATATATAATTACATCAAAGATTCAAAATCATAAGGATGCTATTCAAATTGGACAAAAGCAGGCTTACTAAACTAGTCAAAATCCCCCATAGGTGCATAAAACACTTTCCTAATCTAAGAAGATGCTCACGAATTGGCTGAATCAGATGTATCAACTGATAAGTGAAGTAAAGAGATCAGATCCATGATTTTGGATGGAGAAAAAGAAGGAGGACGGTTAAGGAAAAAAACAAGACAGTTACTCCTACACTAGCTTTTCATTTTTGCCTTAAAACTGCTAAAAGCAAGGCATCTTTCAGAAAAAGAAGAACTGCGCTTTTACTATTTTGGAATTACAAGAGAGTTGCCAAAAAGTTATTCTAGGATGTTTCTAAAGCGCTCCTTAAGCCAGTTTTAGCATTTGTTGACTTCTAGGTGCAAGTGGATGCCAACTAGCATAGCACGGAATCTAAGAATTTAGAAATAAGACAAAAATGATTAATCAATGTCAAATATGGGTAACCGTTGGTTTTTGATTATTTCAACACCCCCCTTAAGCCTGAATATATGTGAAAATATCAAAAAAAATATAGGGCCTAGCAACAAGGCTTGGTCTCCCTTTACATACTGCTTGTCCATACAACCAAGGAAAGATGTAAAAACCCAGTGGGAACAAGGCTCCCTTAAACATGGACACAAAACAAAATTTTGGAAATATTGTTATCAATAATTATTCACCATATGATCAACAATCCCCAGCAGTGACTTGAGATTACTGGAGGTCTTCTCACAAAACACCTTGGTGAAGATGTTTGCTACTTGTTCTAAATATGCGTAGTAGAGTAGAGCAATGGTACCATCATGCACAAACTCCCTGATATATTGCATATGGATCTCAATGTGCTTGGTTCATTGTCTTTGAACTAGATCAATGGATATTCGAATGGTGCTTTAATTGTCACAATAGATGATAGTGGAAGTCTCTGATTCAATCCCACATTCTCCAAGTATCCCCTGCAACCACAAACATCAGAGTAGTTGCATTCGAAACTCCTCTATACTTTGTCCCTATAGATGAGAGTGCTATGGCACTCTGATTCTTACCTGACCAACTGATTGGTCCATATGCAAGCATGAACACATATCCTTAAGTAAACTTTTGATCTATATTGCTGTCACTTACCCAATCACTGTCAGTAAATCCAACTAGCTCTAAGTCGTATTTTGCTTTATAGAAAATCCCATGAGTTCTTGTTCCTTGAACAAAGTTTAGGATCCTCTTGGCTGCCCTCCAATGGATCTCATGAGGCATCACCATGTATCTAGAAGCCATACTAATTGCATAAGATATGTCAGGTCGAGTATGTGTAAGATAAAGAAAACACCCAACATTAGAGGAATTTTGGGGTCTAAAATGGGCCTCCTAAGGAAAATAATAAAATAATAGTTAAAATAATAAAATAATATTGATTAATTTTGGAGGAAGAAAGAAAAAAACTACTTTTTGTGTTCGTATTTTCGACATATCTCCCTGTGTTTTTACTCAAATTTCGATCGGGAGAGCTCGTTGGATGCGTAATTTGATTTCGCATCCAACGAGTACCCACACTACATATTTTTGACGGACCTCACTACCCCAAAAACAAGAAATACCTGAAAAAACATGATGATGATGTTATCATCACGTTTTTTCAGGTATTTCTTGTTTTTGGGGAAGCAGGGTCCATCAAAAGTATGTAGTGTGGGTACTCGTTGGATGTGGAATCAAATTCTGCATCCAACGAGCTCTCCCGATCAAAATTTGAGTAAAAACACAATGAGATATGTCGAAAATACGAACAAAAAAAGTAGTTTTTTTTAATGACAAATATGTCAATTCAACCATTATGGTTGACTTATTTTATTGAAGTTCTATTGGTTCTTGAATTCCAACTCACAAAGACTTATTTTGGCACGTTTTCTTATAAGGCCCATTTTAGACCCCAAATTTCCTCTAATGTCAACTGCCTATACAGTGTATTATTTACCAAAAGAGAAGAACCTGCTTCTTCAAGCTTAACTCCATAAATGAATTGAGTCTTGCTTGGCTTGAAATCCTTCATGTTGAACTTGTTGAGAAGATCTGAAGCATACTTGGATTGATGAAATTTGATTCCATGTTGGGATTGAGCAATTTTGATACCCAAGAATTGGCTCAACAATCCCAAATCTGTCATAGAAAAGGCATGGTTCATTACATCTTTCAAGGAGGTAATCTCTTTCTTTGAACTCCCTGTTATCAATAAGTCATCCACAAATAAGACAATAATCATTAAAGAACCATGTTTCAACTTCAAATAGACATTTGGATCAGATTTGCATCGAACAAAATTCTGTGATAGCAAAAATCCATCAATCTTGGCATTCCAAGCCCTGGGGGCTTTCCTTAGCCCTTATAATGATTTCTTTAACCTACACACCAAAGATGGACTAGATACAAAACCTTTGGTTTCTGCATATACATATCTTCATTCAGATCTCCATTTAGAAATGCACACTTCACATCCATGTGATGCACCTCCCATTGCCTTGAAGCTGCAATGGCCAAAGCTAACCTTATGGAGTCCATCTTTGCCACTGGTGCAAAGGTCTCATTGTAATCAATACCTTGAACTTGTGAGTAGCCCTTATCTACCAATATTTCCTTATATTTCAAAGGTGAACCATCATCAACAAATTTAGTTTTATAAACCAACTTACACTTTACTAGCTTTCTCCCCGGGGAAGATCAACTAGTTCTCATGTGTTGTTCTTCTGGAGAAAGCTGTATTCTTCCTTCATGATTGATTGCCATCTTCGATCATATGATGCATATTCATATGTTTGAGGATCAGATTCAACCATCAAATAACACTTCTCAGTAAAGAGTGGATCTTTCACACAAAGGGCACTCTCAAATTGAGATATACTCCTCCTAGTGTCACCAGGATTCCCAGCTAGTTCCCCAGCTGCATGAATGGTCCTTACTGACCATTTTGGTCTTGTAGGGTTGTTAGGATCTGCAATTAAATTATCATTATCAGACATATCAGAACCAACAAACTCATTAGTCTCTTCACTTACAATCAATGGTTGTGGTGATGAAGAGGACTCTCCAACTTCAACTGCTGCTAAAGGTTCTTCTTCAAATTGAACACTCCTTTCAATGAAGGCTTTATTAGTGCTCAAGTTAATCAGCTTGTACCCTTTTGAATCTTCAGAATACCCAACAAATAGGCACTCTTGGATTTGGGGTGCTAGCAACCAAGGCATGTACTCTCTCCTTGTCTTCTGAATTTGATCCTCCTTCCCTCTTTCTTGCGCATTCAGGAAGAGAGATGTTGTTCTTCTCCAAGAGTTGGGTCAACATGTCAATTTTCTTTTTCATACAAGAGCTCTCATGATGATAGCATTTACTGCAGTATGTGCTCTTGCTCATTTCTCCTTTGTTCTTCTTCTTCTGGAAGTTCTTCTTGGAGCCTGAGGGCTCCTCTTGAGACTTTTCCTTGTCTCTCTTTTGCTCAGGTGGATTTTTGGCTTTCTTCTTTCCTTTTGAATCCACCCTCAAATATCCAACAACTAAAGCTTGGTCTTTGGAAGGTTTGATCGTGCCCATCATTACCAAATTATCCTACTCCTGGGTGAGGGATTCCATGAACTCAACAAGCTTAGGCATATTCTAGGCTTGTGTTGTCAACTTTGTGGCATGGAAGGTCGAAACAAACACTGAATAGTCAGGACCAAGCTTCAAGAGTATGGTCAAGACTAGTTGCTCATCCTTCTTTTCGATTCCACACTGTTTTAACTGCGGAACTAGGGACTTAAACTTGGAAAAGTAGAGTTGCAATGATTCGAAGCTGCTGGGACTCAAGGAGATCAATTCATTCTTGAGTTGATGTCCTCTCATCTCATCTGTCTTTCCAAAAATCTCTTCAAGCTTCTCCCACACCTCATTTGGTGATGTTAAGCATCAAGATGGAAGAGGAGGTCTCTTGATATGCTCAAGCACAAAAGACCATAAGCCTCATCCCTCTTGTTGTGCCATTTAATTTTCTCTGCAGATGCATTGGGCTATGCCTCAGTTTCCATGGTAACCCTGTAGAGACCTTTCGCTCTCAACAATATCTCCATCTTAGCTTTCCATTCGAAGAAATTGAATGGAGTTAAGATGATCCTTTGAGATTGGTCCATATCTCAGCATCTGTACCCTTCAACCAACAGAATGCACTCCCAGTCAATGATGTCGAACCTGAAATAGAAATATGGAAGGAGAGAAATCGATCTACAAAGGCTCTGATACCATGTGGAAATTGAACCCAAGCAGTAGGACAATTACACTCACAAAATTGCTAATCAAACGTGCAAAATTCACAAAAAAGGAGACTAAAATTGGAGCATAACACAATCATGTATTAAATAAGTGTACATCAGCCAACCTCATCAAGTAATAGGCTATCCAAATATATAATTACATCAGAGATTTGAAAGCATAAGGATGCTATTCGAATTGGACAAAAAATAGGCTTACTAAACTAGTCAAAATCCCCCGTGGTGCATAAAACACTTTCCTAATCTGAGAAGATGCTCATGAATTAGATGAATCATATGTATCAGTTGATAAATGAAGGAAAGAGATCAGATCCATGCTTTTGGATGGAGAAAAAGGAGGAGGATGGTTAAGGCAAAAAACAAGATAGTTACTCCTAGACTAGCTTTTCCTTTTTTCCTTAAAACTGCTAAAAGCAAGGCAGCTTTCAGAAAAAGAAGAATTGCGCTTTTGCTATTATGGAATTACAGCAGAGTTGCCAAAAATGATTCTAGGATGTTTCTAAAGCGCTCCTTAAGCCAAATTTAGCATTTGTTGACTTCTAGGTGCAAGTGGATGCCAACTAGCATAGTAAGGAATCTAGGAATTTCGGAAAAGACAAAAATGATTAATTAATGTCAAATATGGATAGTATGGTTTTGATTATTCTAACAAACCACGTATCCATTTACCTTTACCAAGCCCTATCGCCAGATTCTCATTCTTCTAGGTTTCCCTAAGTGGGGATTCACTAAGAGGAGACACACTCCAATTAACGGAGACAGAGCAACAAAGATGGAGCAGGGGCACAGAGGGTGGTGTCGTCGGAGGCCGAGCGATATCGGATCGCGCGGAGGTGAAAAAGTCGTCTAATTAGACAACTCCCAATTCAATAGATGTTCATAACTACGAGAGAGTAGAGTTTGTACGGAATGATATTTCAAATAATGCGATTTTCCCATGTGACGAGATTTAAAACATATACACATTGACTTCCTAATACGTATAGTTAAAATTTAATACATCCACCGTGAAATCTTAGATCAATGTCCCTCGGGTCGGGTCAGTCTCATCATGGGAAAATATTAAAATTTGTTTGCATGCTTTTGAGCAAGCACCCACCAATATTTGTTCGCTTGTTTATTGTTGTGCATTTAGAATCTTAGAATGACACTCCCGAGTCTCGTGTATGTCTCCCACTTTCCCTTCTTCCCCATGATTGCTTTGAAAGCAAATTTTTTAATACTCGAGCTTGGAAATACTATAATGTTAAAGTGTTCAAAGCTTCATAAAGTTGCAGCCCATGAAACCGCTTTCTATGTGGTGACATCATCAAACATATAACGATTATTTTGATATGGAAAAGTGCTGCAATTCCCGAGAAGGGAATGTAATTGACAGATTTGACCTCGTAAATGTTTTTATATTTCACAAAATCGCTTAGCCACAACTTATGGAATTTGACGGGTAAATGCCCGTCATGGGTCAATTTACCCGTCAAATACAGCCAAAATTTTACCGAGACCGTCAAAATCTGGCTTGGAATACAGAAAACGTTTCAGATTTTGATTGTTACCGGCAATTTTGACGGGTGTCCATCATTTGAAATTCCAACCCTGGCCACAAGTGAAGAATATTGAGACGTGAATGAAAAAGTATAAGGATCAAATCTTCATGGAGTTCTCATAAATCTTTTAAAAGGCAAAGGAGTCGGTATATGATACTAAGGGTTTTCATGTAAGCGTGGAGATGTTGTTGTGTTGATCAATCAATTATATAGAGATATAGAGATGCTAGGGTAGATTATATGTGTATTATTTGAGTATTATTCATCTACATAGTGTTGAATGAGTATATGATTTTTAATTGAGTTGGAGCAAAAAAAAGGTGTATTGTATAAGTATTAATTATTTATATAGTATTGAATGATTATATGATTTTGAATTGAGTTGGAGTGAAAATATCGAGTACTTTGTGTCACAACATCAAGAAGGTCAAGTGTCCATGGGGGGGGCAGAGCAAGTGGTAAATGGAATTGTTTGTGAATGGAAGGTCATGAGTTCAAATCCCCCCAAATTAACCCGTGGGCCATGGTTCAGGGCGCTGTGGTTTCACCTAGGTTTATAGTGGTAGCGGGATTAGATCCCTGGACCTCGTGTTACGCGAGTACCAGACCGTCCCCAGTTGCCGATTCCCTTAGTCAAGAAAAAAAAACATCAAGAAGGTCAAGCAAGCCAAGCCAAGAGATTAAACACACTAGTTTTATATGGAATCTCATCTAAAGAATTCTATATGTGCTTGCTACAAATTCACTCATTTCAAATAGTCTTGGAGTCCAAAGCATGAGGTGTTGTATATTTATTTTTGGGAACTTTAGAAAAACAAGTATGTAAAAGAATATTTGAAAATATCTCATAGGTTCTTTGAGGTAGTATATTCTAAGTTTCATGATACTGCTTGTCCCTATTTTAAGGTTGTTACCATTGAAGCATTACACTAGATATATCGATACATAGAATACATTGTGAGTTACATTAAGGTGCGAGGCTTTCAAAAATCCCATCATGTCTTATTGATGTGCTTTCTCAACAATATTCTCATAAAAAAAAGTGTCTATCAAACTTCCTTGCATGGGACCCCTTCAATGGTGCATGCATGGAAAAGGGCAATTTGGCCACAATTCCTAATACGAATAGGAGCCTATGCATTAACTAACTTTTTACAATCCCAAGATCCCACATTAGTGTTGGAAGCTTACCTCCTCGTGGATATGCCTTTTCAACAGCATGACCCTTTAGGAAGGTGCAAGGTTTATGTAGAAAATTTGTCATAAATTACCCATTTATTCATTATCACATCCGAGAAGAAGAAAAATATGTGTTTTCTCACTTACATCAAAATTAAAGCCAGAATAGAGGAACAACAAAAGAAGAAACAAATAAAGGAAAGCCACGCCATTGCAAATCATGTTCTTACTATATGGAGCAAACAATTAGTGAAGGATGTAGAGCCAATATCCACTACAACCCAAGAGGTTGATTTGGAGTTGATAGTAGAACCTCTTGTAACAATAAAAGAATCAATAATTGCCTAGTGAATGGCTATGCGTGTATAATGCAAATGTTTCTATATGGTTCATGTGGTTGGCGTGTCATGATGACTCAAAATCTATATAAATATTATGTTGAAAAATAATAAAATGGTCCAAGATAACTGTTGTAATCTCACAGATCACATAGGGTTACCAATAATACACATTAATAACAGACATACATAACAGAGACAAGAGACAAGAACAAGTAAGCAGAATAACAGATTATATTATAATGAAAGGGTCCATACAATATAGAGAACTGAACCGAGTTCTCATCTGGCTCAACAGCCTAATATATATGAATTACAAACAGTTACAAATAACTACCTGTCGGTTCGGTGAACCGACATGACCTTATGTGGCCGAACTAACCTCTAATTAGTCGGCTAACCGACTTAGTCGGATGATTGACTAAGTCGGATATCGTTCAAGTCGGCTTACCGAATTGCTCCTCCAACATCTCCCCCACAAACAAAACGTTTCTTCGTCCCGAAGAAACAGGGAGGTACAAAAAAAAAATTCTTTGCCTGTCCTTAGGTGGTTATTTCTGTGCTTGGTCTTCATGGGCTGTAAAGTCTGATTGTTGGTCTTTTCTGCACACAGACTTCGACAATTGCTTCAGCTATCACTACCAATTGATGTTGAAATGTTCTCCAACTTTGCAGTATTTTCTGGATGTCGATTGTTATTGTAGTCAGACTTGATAATATCGGCATCTTTTTTTGAATGGAAAATTCTACTATCTTCTCCATGTCGGGACCCATAAACTGGTCCTTTTCCTTTGCTGTCTCAAAAATTCGTCTCATCTGCGGGCAGATGATGCCTAATTTTTCTAGATTTGGAATTGCTTGTTGCACCCATTGGTGTGCTTGTCGCTCATGCTTCTGCAATTTGGTTGTTTCGAGCACTATTTGATTTTCAATTGTGCTCCTGAGTTCTACCTCTGTGCTTTTTCTCTTTTCGAGCGCTTGGATTTCTTGTCGGGTTTGTCGAACTTGCTGATAGACTTGCCCATAATATGCAGGCCAATCTCTCAGTACTTCTTCTGTAATGACCGACTCCTCCATGTGATCTCGTAGTACTTTGTATGCTTCTGCAAAAGCTGTGTGTTGTTGCCTCAACAGTCGAACTGTTTCTTCTTTCTGCTCTTCTTTTGTATCCTGCCTTTGTGCCTGTAGCGCCGACACCACACTCTCAAATAGTTGATAAGCCTTTTCTAACAGCTTGTTGGTGTCGACCTCTGTCGAACCTGGTATTACAAATTGCACCAAGTTTCTGCATTTGTTAAGGAACTCGACTTGTTCTTTTTCGTTCTCGTCGAGCTCCCTACGTCTGTTTTGGCTCCTTTTTTTTGCTTCGATTGCCAATGATTCCAAAAGTTGCCCTAATTCTCCATCCCTCAGTTTAGTTGGATTGACTGCAATGGTCGACCCAAGTTAACTTATGTGGACCATTGTCGTCTGGCTTTGGTGGTCCTTCTTATTTTTGTCTTTCTTTCTTTTGTGCTTTTGTTGTGCTGCTTGCTTTGGCACATGTGTACCTGCAACACTCAAAATTGGATTATCTGGTTGTTGTTTAACAGTGGTCGATGGTATTTCTGGTTGGGCTGGTTGGATAACTACTGCAGCTGGTTGTGCATCTAGTTGGTTGGATACAGAGGGTCTAGATGTGGGTGCGGTTGGTGCTAATGGTTGTGGTGGAGGTGGTTCAGGTGCAGCTGGTTGAATTAGAGACTTTGGGTGGTGAAGCAGTGGTGATGGTGTTGGTGAATGGTCTGGTGTGATTGGATTAGTGGTGATATGGTCGAGTAAGGGGTCATGGATTTGTGGAGGTGATTTTCCTAGAGGTCGAAGAACAATTCCTCGATTTCTCGATTTATTTTGTCCATGTCCTCTCCTTCCTCATCTCCGATCGGTTCATTGGCTGGTGGGTTAGGTTCGGGGTCGGTCGGAATGATAGATGTGGTCCGACTTGCGACAACTTCAGCTTCTTTGTCGGGGTTTCTCTCAAATTTTGAACTCGCAATTGCAAAATTCCTCGGCCTCTGGAGTACTTGGCTAGGTTGGGGGGCGGTCAGTCTGGATCCAGCAGCTTCAAACAAAGGGGCTTTAGTGGTGAGCTTTTGAACCAACGTGAGTAACTCAGGCAATTTTTCAATGTATGCCTGGAGGTCTCTGTCACGGTCGAACTTCTCCTTCAGGGTCTCTGACATAGCATTCTTGCGTATGTCGATTGGGCTTATGGAAGGAGGGTCTGGAATTAGTTCTTGCGTTATTTTGGTTGGGGATGGGGGTGGAGGTGTAGACACAAGATCCATAACATTTTCAGTCGTTGAAGTGTTTGTGCTTTTCACCTTCTTTGGCCAACCTTGTTGTGCCCCTGCTTCGACAAATCTCTGGAATTGGGTCTCGATGGGAATTTTATTTGTTGCAACATCTTCTATAATTTTGCAAGCTATAGCCGCTAGTTCCTCCTTGCCTTCTGAGGACTCTGTGATGATAAGCTTGCACTTACCCTTCCCCTGCTCCTGTTCTTGGGTTCTTTTTCTTTTTCTTGAGGCTGCTATCTCCTTCGAAAATTTGCGTATACTTTCTTTGGTGACAGCATACTCAGGATTTTCATTGTCTATCTCTCCCCCTTGGTCTTCAGTTGAGACGAGGATTTCCTCAGCTGGATTGGTTACCAGTTGTTGTGCTTGTGTCTCTTCCCTTTGTAGTGTTGGTGGTCTGATTGTAATTTGCAGTCGACCAGTGCCTTCTGCAGGTGTCTCCTCCGACACAAATGTGCCGATATATAAGCTGAGCTCATACTCCTCTTCTTTCTCTTGGTCGGTCAGTGGCTCTTCTATCGACATGTCTATTTCTTTTGCCCTTGCTGGTATCGACAATTTTGTGCCCGACTGTCGAGCCAACTCCCAGAAAATTTCTTCGACTATCGAGTAATAGTCGAGAGTTTTTGCCTTTGCCTTAGCACCCTACATGTACCACACCGCGGTATGGTCGAGCTCTAACTGGATGTGAGTAGTTTTGGGCAGACTTCGTCAGATGTTTTGAGGCACCCTCCATCTGGTTGTGTGGACTTTCAGTTGTTGGAACCAGTTTTCTAGTAACACTTTGTCTTTTTCTAGTTCCTTCAATGTTCCATTTTGAGAGAACGGTTTGAATCTCCACATATGGAATTTTGTCGGTTCTTGAAACTGTTTGTCTCCGACAGGGCACAAAGAGTACATGACTATCCATATCATAAGGGATGGAAACCTTATGATCCCTCCCGACTCCTGGAATTTTTCATAGATGCCTTTGAGCATGTCGACGACATACTCAGCCCATCTATATATTTTTCCTGTGTCGGTAATGGTATCCACTGCCTCCAACATATCCAGTTTGAGGTCGCTTCCTCAGCCTATCGGTGTAAGTGCAGTGGCTATGATTTTGGCCACTATTTGCAGCGTTCGAGCTTGTATTTGGCTAATCATTATCCCTTTGGAGTTTTTTCCTGATGTTGATCCTATTAGCTCCTCTACCAGCCCTTCTTTGATCCTGACTATTACTGGTTCACCTTGGTTTGATAACCCAGTCAATTTGGAAATTACTTCCCCAAAGATTTCAACCGATCGGTCGAAGTAAAATCTACCATTATGATACCGGCTTATGATAAATTTCACCGTTGCTTTGTTCGTGCCTCTAAAACTAGCCATGATCAACGCATTGATGTAGTTTACAATGGTACTATGGTTGATTTTCTCTGCAGCTTGTGTAGGCATTTTGTCGACATAAGCCCACTCTTTAGTCTTAGACCATAGTTTCTCCCATGAGCCCTCCTGAACCTTAGCGTTCTTGATGAATTTGAGTCTCCTCATCAATGGTGTCTCCACGGTCTGTAGTTATTTAGCCTTGGCTGCAGCTCTGGTTTGTTTAGGTGCCATCTTGTCGGTCTGCTGGTCGATTTTGCTTCGGTATTCTTGGTTTTTAGTCATCTGGTTGCTAAGTTGCTCTCTCTATTCAGAATGTTGTAAATGATCCTTTGGCGGTTCAATATTTATAGTTGATGCGTTTGACGTTTTTGTCAATGGGTGTATTAATGGAGGACGTGATGGTCCAGCATGAACACTTGAGTTTGTGTTAATGGTGATTTGATTTTGTTGTCCGTAGTCATGAAGGCGGGATGGGACTTCCGAGGTCGTTGGTCGATTACGGGAGAGGTCGATGGTGTTATGTCAATGGGTGTGATGTCGGTTGTCATGGTGATGATTTCCTGTCATACTGTTTTATGTTTTTCGATCTTATTTTAGTTTTTGGATTTTCGTATTTTTATAGCTTTTGTTTAACCGTTATGGTCGGTTTTTTTTTTTTGAACTGGTTTAGTTTCTGTACCGCTTTAGTCGGGTTTCTGTACCGCTTTAGTCGGGCACCATTAACAAGTTTCTGAAATACTATGCCTTGTAACGTTCTTAGTCGGACTGATCTGTTGGCATGTACCTCTTCGACAACATAGGGTCCCATCCATTATGTATGTAGCTTTTTGGGTTTTCCTTTTACCCGACTATTGTATAGTAAGGCAAGGTCTCCTACCGACAGGTTTTTGTTTTTGATGTTTTGTTCATGCCATGCCTTCTATTATTGTTTCTGGATTTCTTGATGTTGTAATGCGATTAGTCGGTGTTCTTCAAGTTTACTTAGTTGCAATAGTCGGTCCTTTCTTCCTTGTTCAACATCGACATGCAAAATTTCTGCAATAATAGGTGTCTGTTGTCGAAAGTGTAGAGGAACTACTGCTTCCTGTCCATAAACTAGTCGAAACGGTGTTTGGTCGGTTAAACACTTATATGTCGTTCTGTATGCCCATAGTACTGCAAGTATATTTTCATCCCAGTCGTCTTTGTCGATGTTACATATTTTTGTTAATCCTTTTGTTAATGTTTTGTTAAATGCTTCAATTGCTCCATTCGACTGAGGGTGGTAAGCTGTACTCCGTCGGTGGTCAATTTGGAACTGGTATGTTAGTGTTTTAATAGTTTTATTGATGAAGTGTGTTCCCTGGTCATTGATTAGGGTTAATGGACATCTAAATCTGGTAATGATATTCTCATAGATAAACTTAGCAGTTATCTCGCTGGAACATGTGTCGACTGGTTCTGCCTCTGCCCATTTGGTTGCGTATTCGACTGCAGTTATTATGTACCTTGCACCTGTTCTTTTTGCTGATATAGGAAATGGTCCTATGAAGTCGATGGCCCAAATTTTGAATGCCAAACTTAGGTTTACTGATAACAGGGGCATTTTGGTACTAGGCAGGGGTCAACCCAGTCGTTGACATCCGTCACATTCGCTTACAAAATTTTTGCAATCTTTGTGAAGTGTCGGCCACCACAACCCTGATTGTTGGATTTTATTTGTAGTGGTATCTGCTTGAAAATGTCCTCCTGCAAGTCTGTAATGTGCTTCGTACACAATATTATTTCTTTCATGTTCCAATACACACCTTCTGAGGATGTCGTCTAAACCCATTTTATATAGGAATCCATTTATGAGACTATATGGTGCAACTTTCATGGCTAAGATCTATTTCTTCTTCGTACTCATACCTTCTGGTGCTTGTCCATTTTCTAAAAACTGAGCTATTTGCTCTAACTCTGCCGGTATTGCTTCTATTCGAAATAAATGTGCATCCGGTAAGTCATCTTCGACTCCCGTGAGTTCCTCCCCTGTGTCGATTCGAGATAAGTGGTCGGGACTGACATTTAGCTTACATGGTCTGACAACAGCTTCGAATTCAAATTCTTGGAATAGAAGTAGCCATCGACAAATTCTTCCATGGTGTAGAGGCTTATTTATGAGGTATTTTAGTGCTTTATGGTCAGTGTAAAAGATAAATGGATTAGCTAGTAGATAGTGTCGATATTTTTGCAGTGCAAAGACCATTCCTAATCCTTCCCTTTCGGTTGTCGAATAGTTTCTTTTAGCTTTGTTTAGTTTCTTGCTATTGTAAACTATAGGATAGTCCATTCCATCATCTCCTGGTTGAGTTAGGATTGCTCCTATTGCTAGGCCTAATGCATCGATGTGAACATGGAATTTGATCGACCAGTTTGGAAACCTTAGGATGGGTGCTTCGACTAGCTTTCTTTTAGTTTTTCGAATGATATGTTGCACTCCTCTGTCCAGTTAAATTCCTGATCATCTCTTAGAAATTATTCCAATGGGTATGTCATATTTTAATAATGTCTTATGAATTTTCTATAATATCCTGTATGACCAAGTAGTACCTTGACTTGTTTTGGATTCATCGGAGGTTTTAAGTCGAGGATGATTTTTATTTTTGCGAAGTCGACTTTAATACCTTCTTTACAGACGATGTGTCCTAATAGTATTCCTATAGGAGTTAGAAATATGCATTTCTTGATGTTTAGTGATAGTTGGATCTGTCGACATCGTTCCAGCATAAGTCTTAGCCATTTACAATGGTCCTTTAGTGTAGAGTATATTGTCCAATCGTCGAAATATACTGCCATTGTTTTGTAAATGTACTCCTTAAATGTTTTAACCACAACCCTTGAAAAGACTACAGGTGCATTTTTAAGTCCAAAAGGCATAACCCTGTGAGAAAATGAGCCAAATTCACATACGAATGTTGTCTTTTTCTGATCTTCTTTGCCTATTGGTACTTGATTCCTACTGCAAGCATGTTTAAACGAATAGCATTCATGTCCTGCTACCTCATTTAAGATTTCATTTGCATAAGGAGTTGGAAATGGGTCTGTTAATGTAACTTTATTGAGTTCTCTGAAGTCGACACAGATCCTTAGCTTGGCTGGATAATGTTTCTTTGGTTGAACCACCATTAGACTTGCCCATTCTGATTGGTCAATAGGGTAGATGATTCCTACTGCAAGCATGTTATCATTCTCTTTATTGACTATCTCTTTGTATTTATGAGCTAGTTTATATGGTCTTTTCTTGACACGTCGAACATTAGGTTTAATGTCGATCTTCATTTCGCCCATTTCATGTACTAGATCTTTAAGATCCTTATAGTCTCTAGAAAATACATCCTGAAATTATTTCAGTAGGTTTGTGATCTCTGTTGTTTGTGCTTCAGACCAGTAGTCTCCATTTTTTGCTATTTTTAGTCGATCATCATTTGATATGTCGAATTCTCTAGTTTTGACTTTAGCCTCTAGCCATTCTGGTGCTTTAGGTTCATTGATTGGTCGAATTCATTCATTAAACTATGATAATGTGGCAGGGAATTCTGCTGCAGTCATTCGGTCGGTATCCTCCTTATCGGTTGTTTCAACTTTGAGTATTGTGTGAATAGGTTTGGTCGTTTTGACATGGTTTGATTTCCATCTAAAGCTTTTCCCTTCCAAATTTTCATTTTCCAACTGTAGTCTTGTTGACTGTGGTATTGTCCCGGTTTGTATATTGTTACAGCTTATTGTCAGTCGGTTCTCCCTTAGGATTTTGTTTTTTGTTGGTTGTACACATGCTTTGATATGTTTTGCAGTTTCGACCAAATTCTCATTTTGGGGTTCAAAGTTGAAGTCTTTGATAAAATTCTCTTTAAGTTCATGCCATAGGAATGTTTCACCCCGAGCTTCTTCCATATTGTACCATTTTTTTGGTCAGTCGGTGATTGTTGATGGAAATAAGTGTGGCCATGTACGTTCATCTTTATATCCAAGTCTTCTCCATTCTTTTTCACATGTCTTTATATGGTTTTCTGGATCCTTTCCTTGGGTAAATATAGGTATCTGAGCCTGGTTGGTTAACTTCTTTCCTCCAAATATTTCTACAAAATAAGTCGAAGTTGTTGTCCATGTCTGCAGTCTTGACTGATGGGTATCCCACCATCTAACAGCTTGTCCTGTAAAAGTTTCTACTAAACTTTGTAGTCGGCCATGTTCACCAATGTTCCTAGATACTTGTTTTACATGCATAACTGGTGATTCTATTTCTTTATACCTTGGGATTTTTGTGGTATTTATATTTGTTGGTTGCAAGGTAGGATATTCCCTAATTTTCTTCTCAAATATTTTTGGGATGCTGGACACCATAAATCATTGTCTGACTAGTTTCTTCTGTACTTTTTGAATGGTCCAGCATCCTCTTGCTTTTGTTTCATAGTTTTCAACCTCCCAATCATATAGTTCTGCATCTAAATTGTATCCTACTGAGTCTTGGTTTCCTAAGTAAATCTCACCATATGTATTAGGTTTTGTGTAATCTTCATGTTGGAGCAGGGCCCCGCAGCTACAGAAGAAGCTACTAGTTTTGGCGGAAAGATAAGTTTTGGCGGAAAGAAGTTAAGACAGAGCTACGATGTCGTAGCACGTTTCCAGCTGGAGAGCAGAGCCGAAAACCATGAATTTTAAGATAGAAAATTCAAGAAGGCAACGGTACCTGAGCGGCCGAGAAGAGAGAGCTCAACCACTGCATTGAAGGCAGCGGCGGAAGACAGGAGGGCTCAGCGACCCTCATAAAGGAGAAGGAGCAACGAGGATGAAGCATTGAAGGCGAAGGACAAAAAAGCGAAGCGGTGCATAGTACCCATGATCAGTGCCGGGAAGCATGGAAGACTGCAGAGAGCTGTGGTGTGACGGAAAGCGGCTACCTCACGTACAGATATGGCCGACTGTCACTAGTTAGGTTTTGGTTTACTGTTGGGACAGGCCCACAGTGTTGTAATGGCAAGACCTTCCGGCTGCCTATATAAGAATATATTTTGTATTGTAAAAGGGTTGGCGGGTTGAAGAGCTAGCTAGTCATTTTGTTAGTTAGTAGTGTTTTGCAGACTATTAGACTGTTGTAAAGGCCTAGCTCTGGTTCTGTTATTAGCGGTAGCAATCTTATGATAACCAGTAGCTGGCTTATAGAATATGTATGTAAAGATCCGCAGGGATCAACAGAGAGGGAAGAGTATATTGTAGGAGAGCAATATAGAAGAAAAAAGAGATCTAAGAGAGAAGATCTTAAGCTGCATATGCGATGCAGCATAACTGTGTTTTACCTTCCCCTGAGCTATAATAAAAACACAGTTCGGTGGACGTAACTTCCATCCTGGAAGTGAACCACGTTAAAATCATTGTTATGCGATTGGTTTATGTGTTATGTTTATTTATGCATTTCTCAGTTAGTTTATGGACTTTGTTTACAGTTTAATGAATGAATGTGTTAATCAGTTAACAGCAATAGAGAAGGATAAATATAGGTTAACGTATTTGGCACGTTGTTTATGGGTCATTCACGCTTTGCGTACAACAGTCTCTATTGCAGTATCGAATAGCCTTGTATGTTAAGTCTTGCACGTCGACACGAGCAACGCTAAGTGCGTTAAGCCGCGAAGGTAGGATATCACAGAGAGGTGATACCGCACCGGCAGAGGAGCTGCGGTGCGCGATACCGTAGGTGAAGGACTTAGCGTTGGGCAGGAACTGCGTGTCGCACCGTGCGCGCTGATGCAATAAGGTTGGAGATATCGCGGGCCTTAGAAAGTGCGCACCGCAGGAAAGGATCGCGCGGTGGTATAAAGGAATATCTTGCGGCTAGAAGAGCTGCGAGGCGAGGAAATCGCGTGACGCGAGCAGGAGATCGCGCGACGCGCAGAGGAGAGACCGCAGCTAGGAGAGCTGCGAGCCACCAATGGGATTGCCACAGAACCCGGTCCAAGACGCTTGAGTCCTTGGCCAACCCATTAGAGTCACTTCGGGTGAGACTTCAGGCCACTTTGTGGTCTGTCGCCGAAAGGGCCAGTGATCTAGGAGTGTTGTTGGTTGATTATAGTAAACCCGGGTCTGCCCATAGCAGCCAACAAATGGTTCCATTGCTGGTTTTGAACAACTGAGCGCTAATGTTCTGTTGGCATCCCACCAGAGAAGAGTTTCACCAGTGGCTGGATTCAAACCTAAGGGAGTTTGCCCAGAAAGAAAATCGGAGCCCTAAACTGCGCACAGAGGACTGGTTAGAAAAGCATATCGCTTCAGATATACACGCTATATTTTTTGCAACCTATGGAAATGAGCTTTTCGACTGGTTATCCAAGTTGACAGATAGGAACACATTCAAGAAGAAAAGAAACATTGTCTGGACACTGGAGCTGATTCAGACCGTGCAGAACCTCGACAATCCCATTACGAGAGCAGTGGACTTCTGGCTTGCGAGCGTGCTAGGAGGCTTTGTTACAGAATTTGCAGTTGACCAAAGAAAAAGCTTCAGCGAGGCTGAGCGGTACTTCTTCAAAGGATATCATGGTAAGTACCTAAAGTCTCTAAAATTGTCCATTAAGATGTTGCTACATGAAAAAGGAGTAATGGACATGGTCTCAGATGAATAAGTAAAGATAGTAATGTCACAAGAGTTTGAAAGTGATTTTGATGACATTGGACGCACACGTAGTGGCAAGAAATATAAAGTAACCTTCGGCTCTCCTGTATTTGGAGATAGTTGAGACAATATTAGGCAACCGAGTCCTAGTACCACAGAAGAACCAGAGGGGGGTATCCCTTACCAGCCCTACACCCCACAGAAACAGACCGGGACTCAGAGTAATCCCGTAGGTACTCCATCTAGTAGCTCACAGACAATACCTACTGCTGCTACATCACCTTCACCTACACCACTGAGTGGTAGTAATCCAGTCAATCAGAACCCACCGCAGAGAAATAGAATGGGAGATGATATGAAGCTACCTACCTTTAAGGGTACAGGAGCAAAGGACCCGAAACAGCATTGGTTTCTATGTGAAGCTATGTGGACCATTAAAACAATCAACGACGATAACCTTAAACTTGTACAGTTGGTCACTACACTCAGAGATCAAGCTTTAACATGGTACATAAAGTATACCACATTACCCAAGACACTTGCCCAAGTCAAGAACGCCATGATTAAAGAGTTCAAGAAACCTAAGTCTGAATCTCAGTGCATTACAGAGCTCAAGGATATTAAGCAGCTACCATCATAATCAGTATGGGACTTTGACCAGAAATTCAAAGCTCTTATAGACCAAGTAAGTTTTGAGTTTGCGCCGGAACAGCATAAGGAATGGTTTATCGCAGCAATGCTCCCTCACATCAGAGTGCCATTAATGCAGCAGAAACTCCAGACGCAGGATGACGCGTTGGAGATGGCAATGAAGCTAGAAGCTTCACCTTTAGCAGAAACCAGTGCAGGCATGACAACTCTACAAAACCAGTTGGCCAATATCACGTTACAGATACACGAACTTAAGAAAGGAAAAGAGGTTATGCAAAACATATGGTGCTTATGATGTAGAGCACAGGGTCATACCAAAGACAACTATCCAGTCTTTGCAGAATACCTAGCGTCAGGGGCTCCTAACCCCTTACCACGAACGCAAGGGCCATGGTGTGAAATATGCAAAACACAAGGACACCCACCTCAGCAATGCCCTTTGCTTCATAAGTATGTACAGACACCTAAGAACCTATACTGTGTCTTCTGCAGCTCTGTCGGACATGATGAACAGAATTGCCGAGCCTATGATCTCATGTTAGATAGAAAACACGACGTATACAGAGTCCAGTCAGAAACACAGGGTCCAGTAGCAGGACCACAGCCTGATCCGACTTATGGCGGCCGGGGAGGAGGATTCAGAGGACGAGGCCATGGAGGAGGCTTTGCAAGAGGAGAAGGCTTTGGCAGAGGAGAGGGTTTTGGCCGTGGTCGTGGACCAATCACTTGCTATAACTGCGGAGTTGTAGGACACTATGCTAGGGACTGTCAAAGCCCCACTACTACTTGTAATTACTGCAAATCTTATGATCATACCATAGAGGAGTGTCCTACCTTGATAGCTAAGATCAAAGACACTAAGCCAACGGTACACTAGAACATCCAGCTTATTGTTGTTGAGCAGGCAGAGCCAGAACCAAGAGTCAATATTGTGACTCGTAGCGGTGCTTCCACCAGTGGGACATCGCAGGAGACCGGAAAGAACATAAGTCAGGAGTGAGTGCGCAGAGCTCCTGGTAAAGCAACAGCACTCGACCTACAGAAGAATAAAGAGACATTTCATGAAGCCAAGGATTCCTTCGATGAACCTACACAATCAGGATCATAGGTACCGCCGTCTAGGGGCGTACCGCAGCAAGCACCTTGTGGCGATAGCCCAGAACAGATACCGCAGGCTACCACATCGGGAAGATGCAACGAAGATGAATCGATAGGAAGTATACAATCCTTCCTGCGCAGTTGTTTGAAGCTCTTGAGAAATGAAAAAGATATCAGCGAGCCACAGCGCATCATAGATCAGTGTCAGCAACCTTCTCTCTCGGGCAGTGCACACCGCGCTGTTCATAATATTACAGGACATACAAGGACCGGAAGGGAGATGAAACTCACAGCACAGATTGGAGAGTTCAAAATGGACAAAGTCGTCTTAGATCTGGGATCAGAGGTGAATGTTCTAACTAAGCAGACATGGGAACAGATGGGTAGCCCTCAGTTAGCCATATCACCTATCCACCTGAGATTAGCTAATCAGCAGCGAGTATCACCATTAGGTCGACTACCACAGGTGCCAGTTGACATTGACGGAGTTCGTACTTTTGCGGACTTCAAAGTTATAGAAATCATTGGCGACAGTCGACCGTATCCAGCACTATTAAGTATTCATTGGGCGATTGGTAGCAAGGCTGTCATCGACCTAAAGAGAAGACAAATGACCTTTGAGGATGCGCAGATCCGGGTCATCGCACCGCTGGATCCTTACCAAGGTCCTAGATATATCGAACCTATCCGAGCCGAGGAGGAGGCACATAACATGGATAGTCTCTACCAGATGACCGCGAACCAGAGTGACTACATCAATCCAACTACAGAAGGGAACATTAGTTGGCAATGCGACAGCTCATGCGCATCGGATTCTGATATTGGTCTAGAGAACTGGAAGAACAGACTTTACGAAGTCTCAGCGCGCAGATGTGCGTTTATGAGTAAATCACTGCGATGGATTGGCGCAGAGATCACTGAGATTCCATCATATCATGGTCTGATAGATATTCAGGAATTCCTTGAGCAATTTGAGCAACAGATTCCTTACGAGCAGAGAATCGTAGCTATGGACCTTGCAGTACGAGCCACACCTACAAGATGGTGGTACGCGCATAAAGAAAATATCGCATCATGGGATGATATTAAAAGATTGATGGCGATCAGAATTTCGGTCGACAAAGAGTATGTCCCGCAGAAGTACACAAGAGAAACAGACCCTAGAGCACACATTCAGACATGTGAACAGAACTGGTCGGACATTCCAGAGCATGAATGGGTTCATCGATTCATTCAAACATTAGACACAGTTCCAAGGAACTGGTACACAGAGACCGAGTTGCGCAAGGGGACGACCACATGGTCACTTATGACAGACAGTTTCCTACTTACCTTCGCGTTTGAATCAGAACATCCAAGTGTTGCTCAGGCCCTAGACATAATCAAGATCAAGATATTCGAGGACTGTACCATCTCAGTGCAGGCTCAACCTGAGTGGACCATTCAGTTGCAAGACGCGCTTGAGTGCTATAACTTCGCAGCAAAGCCAGACAATGAAGATAAGGATGAGGATGAGGATCCTCGCAACACCAACATTTTGGAGTCAGAAGGAACTCGCGATGTTGGGGGACCACAGTTAGAGATTCCAGCAATCACCGAACCTATCAAGATTAAAAAGATCAATATTGGCACAGACGCGGAACCCAAGTTTGCCTCTATTGGAGACTATTGGAATCAGATGAAACAGTCGGACAGATTGCCGACTTGTTACATGACTATCAGGACCTATTTCCCACCAAGTTCACAGAGATGAAGGGAATAGTTGGAGACCTGGGAGTTATGAGGATACCATTGAAGGAGGATGCTAGACCAGTTAAGCAGCGCCCATATAGATTGAATCTGCGCTACAAAGAAAAAGTAAAGGACGAAATCGATAAGATGCTAGCAGCGGGCATCATTGAGCCGGTAGAAGAAAGAGAATGGGTTAGCCCCATGGTCGTACAAGAAAAGAAAACAAAAGGAGACATCAGGATCTGTGTCGATCTGCGCAAGCTGAACGATGCATCGCTTCACGATCCATTTTCGACACCGTTCACTGATGAGGTATTAGACAACGTGGGAGGACAGGAGGTCTACTCCTTCACTGATGGGTTTTCAGGCTACCATCAGATCAGAATACATCCAGAAGATCGGTCCAAGACTACCTTTGCAACAGAATGGGGCTCGTTCCAGTATATGGTAATGCCCTTTGGTCTTAAGAATGCACCAGCTATATTTTCTAGAGTAGTCGTTGCTGTATTTAAAGAATACATTCATAAATTCTTAGAAGTATATTTTGATGATTGGACTGTATTTGGACTAATCGACAAGCATATAGGAGACTTAAGACTGATGTTAGAGAAATGTAGGCAGTACCAGATTTCTCTGAACTTGAAGAAATGTATATTTTGTGCACCATTTGGTATTTTGTTGGGTCACATTGTTTGCAGACAAGGCTTGATGGTAGACCCCGCGAAGATTACCATCATTGTAAACCTTCCAGCACCCAACTCAGTCAAGCAACTGAGGACAGTACTTGGTCATACCGGGTACTACAGAAAGTTCATCAAGGGCTACGCAAAGATTACAGCACCAATGGAGAAATTGCTCAAGAAAGATGTAAAATTCCTATGGAACGAGGAATGTCAGCATAGTCTAGACATGCTTAAAGAGAAGATGGTTATGGCACCCATCTTAGTATTTCCCGACTGGACTAAGCCATTTCATGTACATGTGGATGCGTTTGGCATTGCATTAGGGGTTGTTTTAACACAACTGGGAGAAGGGGACATCGACCACCCTATCGCATATTCCAGCAGAAAGCTCTCGACAGCATAAAAGAACTACGCCACAACTGAAAGGGAAGGCTTAGCTATGGTGTATGCACTGCAGAAGTTTAGGCACTACCTGTTGGGTGCCCCGTTCAAGATGTTTACTGACCATTCCGCGTTAAAGTATTTGGTCAATAAGCCAGTGTTAGGGGGGAGAATCTGTAGATGGTTACTCCTCTTTCAGGAGTATGATTTTGAAATCATTGTGAAACCAAGAAGACTGAATGCAGGACCTGATCATTTGTCACGGATAGACTCAGGAGAAGATCCAAGTAACCTAGATGACAATCTACCGGATGCGCCGTTGTTCTCTATCCAGATCGCAGATGAGTACTATGCCGATATTATTCAATTTCTCACTATGGGAGTAGAACCTGACGAGTTTACTAAGCAGCAAAAGAAGCAGTTGGTTGTTAAAGCAGCAGACTTCACCCTCATCGCAGGACACCTATACAAGTTAGGTCCGGATGAAGTTCTGCGTAGATGTGTGATGCCGCATGAAAAATATGCTATTATCATAGAGGCACATTCAGGAACCACAGGAAGTCATTTAGTAGGAAAGCCGACTATGCAAAAAATCCTAGAGGCAGGATTATGGTGGCCTACGTTGCATAAAGACACCAAGGACTTTTGCAGATGCTGCGATATCTGCCAAAGGGTAGGAAAACCCTCGCAACGCGATGAAATTCCCTCTGCGACCGCAGGTCACATTGCGCGCATTTGACAAATGGGCTATAGATTTTGTGGGTCCTATCAACCCACCAGGAAAGCGCACTGGTGCGAGATATATTATCACTGGAACAGAGTACCTCACCAGATGGGCAGAGGCCAAAGCAGTAAGAAATTGCGATGCTGCTACAGCTGCACAGTTCCTTTTTGAAAACATCATCAGTAGGTTTGGATGCCCAGTAATTTTGATGAGTGATCAAGGCACACATTTCTTGAACAACACTATTGAGGCATTGACAGAAGAATTCCAGATCCAGCACCACAAGAGCACTCCCTACCATCCACAGGCTAATGGTACAGTGGAGGCCTTTAATAAGATTTTAGAAAATGCTCTTACTAAGATCTGCAATAGCCAGAGGAATGATTGGGACCTCAGAGTTAACATTGTATTATGGGCATACAGGACCACATGCAAGAAACTTACGGGACACACACCTTTCAGCTTGGTGTATGGACAAGAGGTTTTTATGCCTATGGAGTATATTCTTCCTAGTTTAAGAATCGCTCAGATTACCGAGATGACTGATACAGACACAGTCGAGGAAAGGTTAGCACAGTTGCTTGCCTTAGAAGAAGACAGATTCATCGCCGGATTCCATCAGAAAGTGCAGAAGGCACGAGAAAAAGTTTGGCATGACAGAAACATTAGGAATAAGACTTTCAAGATCGGAGACCTAGTGCTCCTCTATGACAGCAAATTCATTAAGTTTCCAGGGAAGTTCAAGACACATTGGTTGGGGCCATACCAGATACAGCAAGTCACAGAGGGAGGTGTCGTTCAGCTCATCCAACTGAATGGGGAGCTTTTGCCCACATGGATTAATGGCAGTAGGCTTAAGCCCTATAGTGATAGCCACCCCGCCTCTTAACCAGTCTAAGCGGTGCAGATGTCCAGTGTAGTTGAAAGGAGGCATCGCACCGGGAACAAGTCTACACCGGCAAAAACAAAAACAAAATTATGCAGGTGATGTGGAGTCGCATCCCAGCAGTGCGATGTTTCCCTGTGCCATGTACTCAGTTTTGTAACCGACAAAGGCCAGTCAAGTCAGCAGCTGACAGGTAGTTAATGAGGTAAAGATCCGTATATCTTACCGTAGATTTGGCAGCAATATAATTAATTTTTCCATATTTGGCAAATCTTCGACGAGACCTACGCCTGTGCACACACGTTTCGAGGGAAATTCGATCGGATTTCCGCATTTATTAGGGATCGGATGGTGGGTGTGGTCTTGTCCAGGCATTAATGACGACCGACGGGTCCAGTCTAGATGACCGTTGCATCCGGGATTATCGTATTGGGCATAAAAGCAGAAATTATTCAATTGAGACGGTTACATTTGCAGAAAAAACGAGAGCCATAGAGTTAAGTTGTTAAGCATTCTGTGTCCAGAGCTAAGTGGTTACAGAGTGCTGTGATTTTCAGAAGTTGCAGCCAGTGCACATCCGCCATTTTGTACTGATTGGGTTATGTCCGAGGACGAACCGATAGCGAACATTTTGAGAAGATTTCAACGTTGCGACCTTGCCGGAGCTATGACAACGCCACCAAAGAGTGCTCCGCCAAGTTCGTCACAGACCAGACAGCAACCACAAACGAGGAGCCAATCTCAGGTCAATGATGAATCCAGTTCAGAGTGTGAGGAATAATTTCACAGCAGAACAGACTACATGATACCACGAGTCGAAGGCGCACCAGCACCAAGAATTTCTAAAAATGCTAAGTATAATGTTCCCATACCACCCATTGATTCTCGAGTAAAGGAAAATGGAGATCTAGTAGGATATGCTGCTGTTGTTAAATTTGTAGATTATAACTTGGCAGAGGGTAAGACATATCCTCAGTTCAAGCCGGACAGCTATCTGAATATTGAGAAGAACATAAGGACAGGGAGAGATGAATGTGTTCCCCTGCCGCATGTCCAGATTCTTGAGCGGTCAGGACTGCTCAATTTGCTGAGATTACTTCATTTTGGAAGGGGTGCAGAGGTTAACGCCGTGGTGCGCATTTTACTTTCTTGTGTACACGGAGGGTACCTCTGGCTAGGCAACAAGGTAGACCTGAACATTGATTTGATACATCGTATCACCGTCCTGTCCAAGACGGGTAGACACCCTGATATACAGACAACAGGAAAAATCAAGGACTCCAAGTTACCACAAGCCCTAGTAACTAAGTATCAGCTACACAGAGGAGGACGAGGTTATGACATTTCAAGCATACCAAATGAGACACTTAGATTCACCGCCAGTCTGCTCGCGGGCAGACTGCTAACCAAGGTTCGACCAAAGGAAGTTACAGGATCCGTAATTCACCTGGCCATACAGGTCACAGAGGGGGAACAGTTCAATTGGTCTCTATTCTTATTAAATATACTGCAAGCAGATTGCTTGGCAGCTCAGGATGAAGCCAACCACCCTTTCCATTTTTCGTGGTTGCTTATACTTTGTGCATTTGTTGGATGGAAGGAGCCACCCCATACCCAGTTTCCACATATAGCAGGTGGCGCACCCAAAGGAGTGCGCTATGCCAGCATATGGGAGACCAACCGCCTAGCCAAGAAAGCAATCAATGCGATGGTATTCCATGACTACTATAAGCTGTTGATGAAGGTCATTCAAGAGACACCACGGCTCAGCACGGAGATTGTGGACACGTATGATAGCCGGCTTAATTTTATGGCAGATAGCCATTTAATCTATCTGCGGCCGAAAAAGACTAAGCGGGATGATTGGGCTACTGGCTCGTTTAGGATGACAGCCCGGGACGTCGAAGGAGTCATAAGAGACTTCGACGACCAATGGAAGCAGGAATATGAAGATACCGCACCCCTATCGTCAAACAGTGCAGAGACAGAACACCAGGACAAGGACAAAGATAACGCAGACACCCAGACGCAATCTTCAACAGAGGAACCACTACCAGGGGAAAAGAAGAGACCTTCACAGCAAGGACCACCAGGGACGCAGCAGAAGAAAAAACAGAAAACCTCAAAGCCAACTCTGAAGACCGCATTGACAGACGATGACTATGAACTCATCGCAACAAGGACGTGTGACACATTGAAGGACTCACTTGATGCGGTGAAGGAGTCGCAGGAAAAGATCCAGAGCGCAGTCGAAAAGCAACTTCTAGACTTAAGAATGATTACAGAGAAGACTGCCATGAGGTACATTCCACCTGAAAAGACGAACACTGGAGAAACCTCGGCACCGCCGATGTCCCGCCAGGAAAGCTTAGCAAAATATCGCCTCAATACTGTGTTAATTCCACCAGGGAGTATCCGATTCCCTGCCATAATGAAGGACCCACCAGTTCAGTTTAGACAATCCATTGAAGTTAACCTTGCAGAGTTTCATATTGACCAGTTGCATATGATCCAGCAGCAGTTAGGTGCAGAGCTCGAGACTTACCAGCAGAATACACAGCTGAAGCAACAAAATGCAGCACTTGTTATCAGTGTTCAGAAAAGGGCAGACGAAGTATGAACATATGAGGAAAGAGAGCAAGATCTTTCTCAAGTTTTGCAGAGCATTGCATTGGAATTGCCCCAATGTAACATTGAGTTTGCCTTACCAGTTCCGCAGAAGATAAGAAGAGTAGCAGACAGAGCAAAGGCTCTGGAAGAAACCGTGACTAGGATGGACGTAGAAGTGGCCAAGATGAAGGCAGACCATGAGGTGCAGATCGCTGAGCTTGAGGCACGCTTACGAGACACCTCCCAGGCAGACCAGAAAGCGCGAGTAGAAGCCCTTCGAATCACTTCTGCGCAAATGCAATCTCGCATCGACGAAGCACGGTTAGTACTAACCGATGCGACGAACACATGTGCCGAGTTAGATGAGCCGCCGGAGAAAGTAGAAATCCAGCAAAGTATTCAGCAGATAGAGAATACTGCTGCGGCAATGAAAGAAGAAATTAAGGGCTTGGCAGCTCTTCAAAAGATGAGGAAGACAAAGGAGATGAATTGTTTGCAGCAGGAAGCGCAGCAATTAAGAACCAAGGAGATGCACATTAATGACCTGCTTCAACCGTATCAAGAGAAAATCGCAGATATAGTTGATACGGTTGAACAGAAAATGAAGGAGTTCACTACCACCAGGGAGAAAACTGACGCCATAGAAGACACCAGTATTAGTCAAGCTTTGCTTGACTCGACACAAGAGAGTGTCGAAGTGATGCAGAAGGAAGTCACAGGACTTCGTGACATGTTGCAGAGGGCTTTGCAGGAAGCCAAGGCAAAGCTACAGCAGGAGAAGCCCACTGCAGGTGGCTCGAGGACGAGCCACAAGTAAGTGTTAGGGGACTGTTGGAGCAGGGCCCCACAGCTACAGAAGAAGCTGCTAGTTTTGGCGGAAAGAAGTTAAGACAGAGATACGACGACGTAGCACGTTTCCAGCTGGAGAGCAGAGCCGGAAACCATGACTTTTAAGATAGAAAAGTCAAGAAGGCAACGGTACCTGAGTGGCCGAGAAGAGAGAGCTCAACCACTGCATTGAAGGCAGCGACGGAAGATAGGAGGGCTCAGCAACCATCATAAAGGAGAAGGAGCAACGAGGATGAAGCATTGAAGGTGAAGGACAGAAAAGCGAAGCGGTGCATAGTACCCATGATCAGTGCCGGGAAGCATGGAAGACTGCAGAGAGCTGTGGTGTGATGGAAAGCGGCTACCTCACGTATAGATATGGCCGACTGTCACTAGTTAGGTTTTGGGTTACTGTTGGGACAGGCCCACAGTGTTGCAATGGCAAGACCTTCGGGCTGCCTATATAAGAATATATTTTGTATTGTAAAAGGGTTGGCGAGTTGAAGAGCTAGCTAGTCATTTTGTTAGTTAGTAGTGTTTTGCAGACTATTAGACTGTTGTAAAGGCCTAGCTCTGGTTCTGTTATTAGCGGTAGCAATCTTATGATAACCAGTAGCTGGCTTATAGAATATGTATGTAAAGATCCACAGGGATCAACAGAGAGGGAAGAGTATATTGTAGGAGAGAAATATAGAAGAAAAAAGAGATCTAAGAGAGAAGATCTTAAGCTGCATATGCGGTGCAGCAGAACTGTGTTTTACCTTCCCCTGAGCTATAATAAAAACACAGTTCTGTGGACGTAACTTCCATCCTGGAGGTGAACCACGTTAAAATCAGTGTTATGCGATTGGTTTATGTGTTATTTTTATTTATGCATTTCTCAGTCAGTTTATGGACTTTGTTTACAGTTTAATGAATGAATGTGTTAATCAGTTCACAGCAATAGAGAAGGATAAATATAGGTTAATGTCTTTGGCACGCTGTTTATGGGTCATTCATGCTTTGCGTAAAACAGTCTCTATTGCAGTATCGAATAGCCTTGTATGTTAAGTCTTGCACGTCGACACGAGCAACGCTAAGTGCGCTAAGCCGCGGAGGTAGGATATCACAGAGAGATGATACCGCACCGGCAGAGGAGCTGCGGTGCGCGATACCGTAGGTGAAGGACTTAGCGTTGGGCAGGAACTGCGTGTCGCACCGTGCGCGGCGATGCGATAAGGTTGGAGATATCGCGGGCCTGAGAAAGTGCGCGCCACAGGAAAGGATCGCGCGGCGGTATAAAGGAATATCTTGCGGCTAGAAGAGCTGCGAGGCGAGGAAATCGCGCGACACAAGCAGGAGATCGCGCGACGCGCAGAGGAGAGACCGCAGCTAGGAGAGCTGCGAGCCACCAGTGGGATTGCCACAGAACCCGGTCCAAGACGTTTGATTCCTTGGCCAACCCATTAGAGTCACTTCGGGTGAGACTTCAGGCCGCTTTGTGGTCTGTCGCCGAAAGGGCCAGTGATCTAGGGGTGTTGTTGGTTGATTATAGTAAACCCGGGTCTGCCCATAGCAGCCAACACTTCATTATTTTGTATCTGATATAGTTGTTGGATGTCAACTTCTTCATCAATTGGTTCTTTCCAAGGTTCTCCTTGGGATGGATGAATAGTTACTATGACTTTTTGTCCATTCCCCTTTAATTTTATTCTTTCCTTGTCCAAGGATATCGAGGCTTTCATTTTTCTTCCCCAAGGTCGACCTACTAACGCTAGGAAGGAACTGGATCCTTCCTTAGGGTCAATAATTTCAAAGTCGACTTTGGTCGATATTCCTTTTATTGTTGTGTCAACATTTTTCCAGACTCCAATAGGTTCAATTAGGCCTTGGTCAGCTAGTTTCAGGTATATGCCTGATCCATATAATCAAGGTCTGCCTAACTGTTCCCAGGTGTCTCGAGTCATAATATTTACCTATGATCCGAAATCGAGTACAACTTGTCGTACATGGTATCCTTCAATTTCCAGGTCGACAAGTGGGTCGACATCACTTTTATCTTTTTGGTTTAAGCTGCAGATATTCTTTGTTTGTTTTTCGGTGTTTTTGTTGTGTTTTATTTTATGTAGTAAGTCGATGAATTGCGATACTGTTTTATCTTTTTGTACCAAATGTATTAGCTCTTTTACTGTGTCTTGTCGATTATCATCTTCTTCTTCTTGTCGAGCAAATTCTCTAAATATATTTGTTGCATATTTATATATTTGTTTTTCTTTAACTGGGTCAGGATAAACATTTTTTTTTATTGCGGCTTATTTGGGGGTTATCATTCCCATTTTTCGTCCCTTGTCGGGTTACGATATGTAAATTATTTGTATTGATAATATCATATTTTTGCACACACGACAAGACATTAACATTTTTATTTTTATTTATCTTTTCAAGCATAGTAGGGAAATCCTCTAATGAGTGATCCCCTACTCCACAACTAGTACAGAATTTTAGATCAGTCATGTCTTTGTATGGACAGTCTGCATATCGGTGTCCTTCCTTGTAACATGTGAAACATTGGATGGGCTGACGTGGTCGGTTGTCTCGATTCCTAGAGAATCAACCTTGACTTCCACAGCCTCCACGTCGGTTGTCAAACCAGCGTTCGTACCGACGACCTTCATACCTTTGATTATTTTGGTCGTTTTGTGCATTGTTTCATAGCTCATTGTTCTGTGCAACTGCGTTAGTCTGATATACTGCCTGATAATTTTGTTGATTCTTTAGATTCAGGTGGCAGTCGGAGGTGTTATGATTTTTAGTTTCACAGATTGTGCACCATGATGCTTTTCCATTTTTCATGTTGAATGGGCAATATTTTGTGGTATGCTCTCCATGTTGCTGATAGATGTCACAGAAACATTTTGTTTGCACAAAATGAACATCTTGTCGGCTAATATCCTGTCGACAGTTGTTATTTGAATGTCCAACCGTCGATCATTTTGTGCACCAAATATCCTGACTCTTAAGGTTTGGCTCTTTTAGAGATTTATGCATGATCTCAAGTTATTCCTCCAGTTTGTGATCCATGGGATATGCTGGAATGTCTTCATCCATTTCTACTTGTAGATATTTCGTAAGCGCATCTTCATAAGTTTTAAATGTCTCCAGACTGATGTGTCAACGAATTTTCTATGATAGACCTGCAAGAAACCACTGGATTAATAGTTGCTCATTGATGACATAATCCAACTGGCTGAGAAGGTCTTTCCAGTGTTTGTCGTAGTCACGGATAGTTTCTCCTGGATTTTGTGATGTTGTCTTTAATTTCTTTGCTGCCAGATGTTTTGCATCTGGAGTTTTAAAGAACGATAGAAATTGTGCTTTGACTTCGACTTTAGTTGCTCGGGGAGTTCTCTCAGAAAAGGTCATATACCATGTTAATGCCCTTTTCCTCAAGGCACCAGCGAACTGCGCCATCTGTTTGTCTTCATCTGTAACTTGGCTTGCCTCCCAAGTCGACTCACAGACGAACCAATGTCGTCTAGGGTCCTCGTCGCCCTCATATAGAGGGATGTGCGCTAACCCGTGACCCATGTCGAAGTCACTATCACTATCTTCTTTAGGAGGTGGCGGTGGTGGGGGTGGTGGTGGGGATAGCGGGGTATTTTGTTTATTCTTCTGTGCAGAACTATTGTTGACAGAACTCTCGTTTTCGTCGGTCGTCTTAGTTGTCGTTTCTTCTCCAACAAGCAATCGGTTGGGGTCGACTTCTCCTGTCGATGTCCAACTGCAATTATTTGTTTGCAGCTCCAAATTTTCTGTATCTTCCAAAGTTGTATTTGGCAAGGGGGGTGCTCCTTTGTGTGTTGGGTAAAGTAAGTGGATACTTCGGTTGGATAGTAATGCTTGAAGCGTGACCCAATTTCCTTCTCCTGGTCAACGGATAAGTAGATGATTATCATCATTTCTCTCATCGTCTAGTCGGCTCCAAATATCAAAGTCACCAGCTCTTAGTTTGAGGTCCTCTTCGACAATGGTTTGTATCCTGGTACTCGGACTCGTCGGAGATAGAGGTCTTACCTCATGGAGAACTTCTAATTGGAGAGCTTCTCACTGCTCTATCCACAAATCTTCTTCCATAGGGGACGCTTCTCCTTCCACGCCTTCTTCATGTCGGTCATGACCTGACTCTGGCAGATTTCTCTCTTGGTCTGTCACCCTAGTGCTCATTCCTCTTTGCAGCACTATAGCTCTTTCTCTTCTCTCTTCCCTTCTTTGCAACCTCTTCTCCCTCTCTATTTTCTGAAAGTCCGTCGTACCTTTATGTGACATTGTCTTTTCGATTTCCCTTTTAGGTCGACTTTTCATTGCTGGTGAATGGTATCTCTTTAGTAAACTAGAATCCTCTCCATTTTACCCCAACATAAGACCAGCTACCCCCCCCTAGTTGCCTACCCGACGCTTTAGAAAACCCGGATAGTTCTGTTCACTTGCTTAGGAAGTATTCCCATTCCCTTTTGGCAATCAATTTCTCCCACTTCTTTTGTTTCTCTGCCCAGTTAGTATTTTGTGGCGGTTCGCGTAGTAATGGACGAGGTTCAACAATATGACCCACTCCTTTCTCGATCTGAAATTTGAATAGCAAGGTCAGTAAGGAACATAAGAATTGCTCGGTGAGGTCTATGTAGAATTTCTTCTGGATAGTTTCCACCGAAGTTCTTTCCTCTATGGCTTGCTCCTCACAGAATTCATCGACGATCTTTTTGAACCACTCCAACAGGTTTGTCCTTCCCCCCTTGAATCAGTTTGTCTAGCAGTTGTTGGTCTTTAATCACTTCCGTATTTTTCATCCAGGAGTTTCTTCAAAATCTGGGGCACTGATTCTACAAACTTCTCATGAGTCTCGGTAAAGAACCTTTCTTTCGCTTGAGCAGTCGTTAATCTGTTTCTTCGTGCATAATTTTGCAAGTAGTTTGATATTTTACGCTCCCACCAGTCCTTAATCTCTTGTTCTGATATCATCTGCTTGTATACATCTCAGACGTGTACTACCGGCAACAGAACCAATGTTGTAATCTCACAGATCACATAGGGTTACCAATAATACACATTAATAACATACATACATAACATAGACAAGAGACAAGAACAAGTAAGCAGAATAACAGATTATATTATAATGAAAGGGTCCATACAATACAAAGAACTGAACCAAGTTCTCATCTGGCTCAACAACCTAATATATATGAATTACAAACAGTTACAAATAACTACCTGTCGGTTCGGTGAACCGACACGACCTTATGTGGCCGACCTAGCCTCTAATTAGTCGACTGACCGACTTAGTCAGTTGATTGACTAAGTCGACTATCGTTCAAGTTTTCTTATCGACTTTCTCCTCCAACAATGACTGTGTAAAGAGTGACTAGAGGGACTATGATTCCACTAGAGGGGAAGAGAAAAAGGGGTCTATGGGAGATTAAATAATCTTTTGTCAAGTGTCATCCTTAGAACTCATCCATTCATGTCATGTGCCTTAAATTAATCGTTCACCTTCTTTTGAATTATTAAATCCGATCATTGAATGCATGTGTGAGGTTGGTGGGAAAGCCTTATCACGTAGTTATGGAAGCATGCGATGAATATACTTTTGTGACAATTGTAAGAGTCATTCATTCTATGGTCAAAAGTAAGGTTAGTTGTTTTTTCACCAATCCCCTCATCCCCATTGGAGACTATCACTCATATTCCATGCAAAATTCATGCAATAAGTAGCCTTCATATTTTTTTTTATCTCTCCATAGCCAATTACCATACTGAGAAAATAACCATAAATTAGCATTGTAAAGAGAAAACTGCAGACATTAGAGGAAATAAGATGGTTGTAGGTGAGCATAGAGGCTAGGAAAGATAGGAACCTTTATCCATTGTTGTTTGTTGATCCTTGGATGCTTGAGAAGCCATAAATTGATGTTACATGAGGTTCTCTAAAAGCATACAACAAGTTGGACTCTTTCTACACACTAAAGATAATTGTAAGGACTGGGTACTCCGAGGGACTGTTGAGTAGAGAAAGACTTCCTTGTGTTGTGTGGGGCAATGGAAGAGAGTTCCATGGTTAGGATGGTTGAATGATATGCATATAGTGCTCAGCGGCGAGTAGAATGGCTAAGCATGAGAGCAAATGAATTTTGGGTTGACAGAGAAAATCCTATAGGTGTTTCCTTCGCCCTAGTGGCCTCATAGCCCGACTTGAGGGTGGCATTTGTAGTTGATACGTACGATTGGGTGGAAAATCGCTCTTACACAACTAGTTGCTTGGATCTTTTTCAATTGAAGATAGGTATTATCTATTCTCTTTGAATGTGCAATGATTATATTCACTTCATGTTATGATTGTGATTGTTTATGCATGATGTGTGTGTGAATATAGTTTATTTGTTGTATTTTATACTCATGCACCTACACATGCATTTCTTGGTTATGTTTCCAATAGGAGGCTTAGAATAGTTATGATTTTGAATAATGGTTCCATGGGGTGAAATTTGGAAACATGAAATTTGTAACCACGCCCTCTTATAGTCAAAATCATGGATGGGGACACTATAGATGTTATGTAAGAGAGTTGACAAAAGGTCAATCTTTTCTTGAAGATGTAATCATTCAAATAGGTAGAAGAAAAATATAGTTATTGTAAAATTATCCAATGTTAAACCCATGGTGTATTAAGATTTATTCCCATGAAGAGATAATTTTATTAAACCTTACTTTCTTAATAATTAGTTGTCTCTAAAAGAGTTGAATATTACTATGATAATTCAATCAAATAATGAAAAGTAGAGTAAGAGCTAAAGGAGTTGAGGTTGAAAACTCTTAGGGAAGGCAAAGAGTAACTTTAGGTATATGAGTAGTTAGAGAAGTCAGAAGGCTAAGAGCCATTGGATTGAGTTATACATAAAGATCTCTTCTAAAGAAAAGGTTTTTTCTCTTCTAATGGAAACTATCTTCTTGGGAGACAAATAAATGTTGTTGTTGTTGTTATACATGGTTGTGAGTTATATTCTCTATGGCCGATTGCTGCAAATTCCTTTGTGTGTATGTGCTAAGTTGATTGTAGGGCTATTCTCTTTGGTTGAGTTTCATGTACCCAATATATTATGCAATTGTTAAACTATCATTATTAAAGCAAGCATGTTACAATGTCAAAATATCCACTAAATTAATACATGTGCCTATTATGTTCTTTATATTGTCTAATGGATACATGGTACGGTTAATCGTATGTTGTTTATGATGAACATAAAGCACATGCAAAAATATATTGGAGGCCGTGTAGAAAAATCATTGCAGAGAAAACTAAAAATTCTCTTGTAGCTAACAACTATAGCGTGGTAACCTTAATGTCGTTTCACATAGCCTACTAATGAGCAATTTGATGTATGGTCATTATGCTACATTGACACGATGTTTATCAGGTTTTGATCTTTGTGCTAAAGAATAAGTTTACAATACACGTCCATTTGGATTGTCTCGTTAAGAAATATCCTTGATGGCTTTCAAAGAATTACCATTTTTAGGTCTAGAACCATTGCCAAAACAAGACATTTATGTCAGAGGAAACTTGAGTTCGAATCCTTTGGAGGAAGAAGAAATTGTTGATACCTTCCTTGCAGTTTTTTATGATCACTTGTGAAAATTGTTGGCCTAAAATGATCACTTGTGAAAATTGTTGGCCTAAAGAGGCGGGATAAAACATCTCATATGGTAAAATATCTTGACCAATGAGACTTGAAGTCCTTACAAAAATATAGAAATAATGTACAACTCACCATTTACATTTGAGGTGAAATTCATTTGAATAATAAGTTAACCATAATCTCCAATAATGATAATCAAGTAACATAAATTTCATGTTATTGATGGATGCTTAACAAATCAGTGGCTTTCATTCCTAATCAAAATAAATGTATTCTTGAACTTTCCATCCTTCTGAAAATTTTCTTTTACCTCATCCTTTAACATTGGTGAAAGGTAGGTGAGTGTGTCATTTCATGTGTCCATCACTTAACACTACTTATCAAATATTACATGGTAAGACAATATATCATCATTTAATGACCCCTCAAAACTCCCCAAATCTTAGGGATTAGGGACCCCTTTTATTCATGTTTTGTACCTATTTAGTGCAAGATTAAGCTTGTAAGGTGATTGTCATTATTATTGCAAGTTGATTTTAGATTATTTCTCCCCTTATTTATCTAATGCTCAAGCAACTTATGGATGGAGATTTGATTATTTTCCTATAATGATGGATATTTGAGCAAATACCATTGAGCATGATTTTGAGGCCAATTATTTGTTGCCTTGGTTGGATAGTTATTTGTGATATTTGTTTGTTTTTCATGAGTCATGATTGAGCATGGATTGGGTTTAAAGTTATAGTTTATACATAATGTGATTAAGTTATCAATGCTTCATATGATATTGTAAGAGTTAATCATAACATTTTTGTGTTCAAGACTTTATGTGGTTTCTTAGCATGGAGGACCATTGTTTGATATTAGTAAGCCCCACTAATGTGTAGTGCATCACATATTCACCAGAGCTCATGATGGAATTCTATGTCACAAAATTACCTTTTAATTAAATTTCTTGTCATTTTTTTAATGGATTCAACATTCATGAATTGGAAACTAGGTAGGCATTGCAACCAGTTTATTTATATAAACATGAGTATGACAAGTATGATCTTAAATTCCATTTTTGCCTGGCTATCACCCAATGTCCTATTTTGACACACCAACAATTGAAAAAATCCATGAGTTATAATGCACTAGTAAAAGAGTTACAACAATATCAGTAAGCCCCACTAATGTGTAGTGCATCACATATTCACCAGAGCTCATGATGGGATTTTGTGTCACAATATTACCTTTTAACTAAATTTCTTGTCATTTTTTAATGGATTCAACATTCATGAATTGACAACTAGGTAGGCCTTGCAACCAGTTTATTTATATAAAAATGGGTATGACAAGTATGATCTTAAAGTCCATTTTTTCCTAGCTATCACCCAATATCCTATTTTGACATACCAACAGTTGAAAAAATGCATGAGTTATAATGCACTAGTGAAAGAGTTACAACGATTGCTTAGAGCGTCAAGTGATGCATTTGAGTGTAAAGTCTCTATCAGACCCCACCAAGATCTAAACACACACTAACAGGAAAAATGCATGGGTAAGGTAGTTGCAATGTTGACTCAGAGCATCGAGTGATGCATTTTTCTCATAAAACATTTGTTAAACCTCGTCAAGAGTTGAGAAATGCATGAGGTAAAGTGAGTTGATAAAAGATTTGTATTGATTCACTAGAGCATCAAGGGAAGCATTTTGGTCTTGGAGGGTCAATTGAACCTATTGAGGGTTAAAACTGCATTGAGAGATAAAGCACATGGGTAAGGGAACGGTAGTATTGGAAAAGCATCATGAAGATCATTTTACTCATAAAAGCTCCACTAGACCCCATCAAGAGTTGGAAAGGCATAAGGAGGTGAAACAAATGGTAAAAGATTTGTAATGATTGAAGCATCAAGTCCCTTGTTTTGACATGAAGTCTCTACCAAACCATGTCATTAGATGAAATTTCAACTCAAAATGGGCCTCCTAAGGAAAATTAATAAAATAATAGTTAAAATAATAAAATAATATTTATTAATTTTGGAGGAAGAAAAGAAAAAACTACTTTTTGGTTCCTATTTTCGACATATCTCCTTGTGTTTTTACTCAAATTCCGATCGAGAGAGCTCGTTAGATGCGGAATTAAATTCCACATCCAATGAGTACCCATTCGGAATACTTTTGATGGGCCCTTCTACCCCAAAAACAAGAAATACCTGAAAAATGTGATGATGACATCATCATCACATTTTTTCAGGTATTTCTTGTTTTTCGGGTAGCAGCACCCATCAAAAGCATGCCGAGTGGGTACTCGTTGGATGCAAAATTTAATTCCACATCCAACAAGCTCTCCCAATCGAAATTTGAGTAAAAACACAGGGAGATATGTCGAAAATACGAACAAAAAAAATAGTTTTTTTATGATACCTATGCCCAAATTTAAATTAAAAAATTGTTTAAAAGGTGCTCCCTTTTTGAATTTTAAATCATTTTGATTGGCTAATACATGATGACATGGAATTTGTATTATTTTTGGAAGGCCCATTTTAAATTGAAATTTCCTCTAATGCGAGAGTTGAAAAATGAACCATGAAGAAAGACACATGGGTAAATGAGTTAAATTGATGACTCAAAGCATCAAATGGCACATTTTTCTCATGGAATCTCCATAAAGGTTCACCAAGAGTTGAAACATAAATACAAAATTAAAATACATATGTGGAGATATTGTAGTAGTGAAACATAGATGGAGTATGTGTGTTTTGGCCTTGGAGACCATTAGACACCATAAGCATCCAAAAATAGTCTAAGTGGCAAAAGTGCACCATTTGAGCAATTGATAACATCTATTGGTTTGTTCCATTCCTTGTGTTAGTTTACAAGGAATCACTATTTCCCTTCTCCAATAATTCTACCCCTATTGGCACCAACTCATTTGGTCCATGGGTTTGAATTAGCAACTTAGTACCTTGGTTCTTGTCTTTATCATTGACAATTTTTCTTTCCTGAAAAGTGGATTCCATCGCTGATCCTTGATGACATGCTTATTTTTGGTGTTCGTCTTTAACACATATATTCACAACATGTTGATTCAAAATAGTACCTTGGTACACATTATCATTATCCATGGGTTACCTCATGTTTGGTAGGAAATTTCATTATTGACCTATGACCATATGTTTCTCCCATGCTCAACCACAATTCATTATTGCACCATGGAGATTCATACTTGGTGGTAGCAATGTTCCATATATAACTGAAGATAATGGACATGCGTGGATATTTTTCAACATCTGTTTTGAGCCTCCAATTTGAACATACATATAACTCTCCCTCTATAAGGTATTGGCACCCTTTTCAATGGGTCTCCTTTACTATTGTTCTCTATCCCCTTGGTGACATTATTCCATCACACATTTTAGATGGAAGCAACATTAGATTTTAGATGTATCATGACCTAGTATGCTAGCCATGGACACATATTATACTTGTCTTGATTATTTCACGAGCATGGGTGTACCTACCTTGATTGTAAAGAGATTTTATACACGTATCATCTCACCATAGTTTCTTGCAAATGGCCTCCTTTATTTATTTGTTGGGGTTCTTTCCTTCAATTTGGATCCTCTTTATCATGCACATTTACATAAAAAAACACATGATGTCTTTTGAATATATGATGTGTTCCTAACCTCATATATTAAGAGGCATATGCTATCACACAATTCCATTTAAGACATTTACATGATTTTAACTTAAGAAAACTTAAACTAGCATTAAATCACACTTTATGTGCCCTATGCATGATTTGTAGGCCCATTTGTACAACTTAAATCACAATCAAGTTGTAGGTTACCCATCTTGAGGGTTGTGCAACCTTCAATTTAGAGGTCACGCTATTTTTGTGTCAAGCGATAGTTTGTGATTCCTTTAATACATACACATCTCCTGTAAATCCAAGATGTTCACATTTTCACAGCATATCTGAAGTGGATAGTACATATTCATTATTAAATTGATAGAATAATTCTGCAATATATATTTAGATATACTGAAATAATGAATGATTGATAAAATGATGATGCTTACAATGAACCTCATGACAGTATAATTATATGCATTGATTGGCCATGAGGCAAAAGAATATGTACCCTTTGTCTTATCATTAGCAAACATTTATTATTATTGTTATTATTTTTATTTTTATTTTAATGTTTTTTATATTGTCGCCCTCTCAATGAATGCTTAGTTCTCAAAGCATAATAAATAGGATTCTCCATGGCTAAGCATGCTATCTTTGTGGCATCATCTTCATGTTTATCTAGTTGTAGGGGCTTGACTTGGTTGTTTCTTTGAGCATTGGAAAGGTTCCTTTGTAGGATGTACATAATTTCTTAAATTCTTTGGACCTGTTTGTTGAAGGTAAACCCTTGATGTTTATTGGGTTCATACTTGACTTTCTTATGTTGTTGTATGCTTGTATGTGCTTCATGTGCATTTTTTATTAGTGGTAATTAAACTTCCTTTAGAGTAGACCCTTTTGTACCATATAGTTTGTAAAGTTGACCTTGTTAATTAAAATCCATGAATTGTTCTTCAAGGTTTGTGGTTTGCGTGCCTAACTGCATTAAACCATTTTGCACCTAGCACCATATTCATTTCTTCTAGTGGTAAAGCATAGAGTCCTATTTGTAATTTATGTTCTTGTATTTGGATTGAGACGTTATGACATCTCCCTAATTCTTTGACATTTTTACAATCGAAGACTATAACCATGAGGTTGTTGGTATGGTACAGAAAAAGGTTTAGTTGTTTAGTAACAACAATCTCTATGTAGTTATGAGTACTATCATAATATCTAAGTGTTGTTATGCTTTAATGTTTTGC
Organism: Pseudotsuga menziesii; assembly: GCA_001517045.1. Taxonomy (NCBI): domain Eukaryota; kingdom Viridiplantae; phylum Streptophyta; class Pinopsida; order Pinales; family Pinaceae; genus Pseudotsuga; species Pseudotsuga menziesii. The sequence continues at coordinate 345,954 of LPNX011229923.1, forward strand.
AATTCCTTTAAGCTTCAAAATCTTGTGTTGTGATTTTCCTATCATGGTTTCTACTGGAACTATAGGATTGCATTCTTCTTTTCTTAGGACCTGGATCTTATCAACCTTCCTTTGACGAGGCGGAATGTATTTTGCAGTTAGTTCTTGTATTTGGTTTTTGTGTAGCAATTTATTTTTGAGACGTGTTCTCCATTTCTATTTTGTTGGGTTCATGATATGGAAGCTAAGGATATTTTGACATCATTTTGTTATTGACTATTGATGTTTTGATTTTGATTTCATTGGAGTGACTTGTTCTACCTTGACACCCTTCATGAAGTTTGGTTGACAAGTTCAAACTCACTGGCGAATCTTCATAAGTCATTGTTCAATCATTGGCTTGCCATTCATATTGTTTGTCAATCATTTCTCTATGCTCATTAATTACAATTAATAGTTTGTCCTAGTTGTTGATACATCTTATTAAGTTTTACCATCACCTTTTGGAATGTTCAATTACCTTGTCCATTTTATTCCTTAATTCTTTTTGTCCATTTATTAATTGTTTTTTAGACTTCCCAATCCTATCTATAATTTGCAAGGTGTTGTTGATTGTGTTTTGTCTTCATAATGTTAAGCATGTATGTTCTCTTAGTAATAACCCATAGGTGTTGGATTCTTACGGGGTCTCTCTCTCTCTCTCTCTCTCTCTCTCTCTCTCTCTACACACACACAATAAGAATGGCCTTGTATATATAGGTTTTTGATGGTGACCTTCATATGAGGTCATGTCCTTATGAAGACACATGTTCATAGCTACAATTATATAAATATTTAATATGATTAATATATTCAAAACATTGACATATAATGTTCATAGCATGCCACCTTCCTTAAAAGAGCTTCGTCCTCAATGCTATCTCGGTTGTCTTCATCTTCGATTAAAATCTTATTATTATTATTATTGGAGTATACTCTTCATGTTTCACAAGAAGGCATTCACACATCTTGGATAAGTACAAGAGAATCTTCCTTGTTTTTCTCCATGAGACTCCATTTTATTTTGGTCAATATTTCATTAAAGAATACCTTGATCTTTCTCCTTGCTCAAACTTAGAAATAAATATTAGAATAACTCTTTTCAAATGAATATAAAATTCAATGAAAGTTCCTTATCGATTACGTTGAAGGTGTTTCCTCATGGACTGCTTCTCCCTAAACTTGTGTGCATTGACCTAAAAGGTCGTAAATCACTTTAAAACTGGTATGCTTATACTTGTGACACATAATTGACCATACAAAGTAGGAGACGGTCTTGAGGATTTGCTTAATAAACTCGATTTCTCAACAATATTTTTATGCTTATACTTGTGACACATAATTGACCAGACAAAGTAGGAGAGGCTCTTGATGATTTGCTCAATAAATTCGATTTCTCAACAATATACTAATAAATCTTTTCTCAATTAAGATTGATTCCCAATTCCATATATACTAATAGTAGATACACTTAATGGCACTTCATTTTTTACTATTGGTACATCGTACACACCTCATTGCACTTAACTAATATCTCATTTTAATTAATCAACAGATTCAGTCTTTCACAATGTATCACCATTCTTTAAAAAATGGTTAATCCCTCTATCGTCTTGACTATGATCAAACATGTCCTTTCCCTTTCAATAATTATGAGTAGGCACTATTCGGAATGAACAAAGACCCATGCATCATACGGACTAGAGACAACGAAATAGATGTCATGTACGGATGAAAGTAATAGAGGGTAGTGCACATATACAGTGACGATTTTGCAGAGAAAGGATTTAGTATAGCATACAGAAAATAAATGGCAAAATTGGTTGTTGATGCAGATATCAGCTCAACGATCTTGTCCTCCAAAATGCACATAATCTTTGTCAAATTCCTAAATGTCAAGTTTATTTGAAAAATTATTTTAAAAATATTTTCATTGTTCAAAACAAACTGTGCTCGTGCCATATTCAGTACTAGTGAGAAAAATGATTGTCTTTTCCTTTCCCAAGCAGCCCTTTCACAACAAAGTCCTTTCGATTAAGCATTATAGTTGCCACTTCTTTAGAGTTCTTTTCACCAATTCCTTGCTTGATAATCATCGTGAGTCTATCAGTTTGTTTTCTGTTAATATTTTCTTCCATGTCTTAAATGTTTATAGCATTCACAAAATTCAATAATGCCAAAGTAGTTGGCATGTTAAAGTAAAAGTAGAATGTAGCTAGTGAAAACACTATTTGTTTGTCTATATTAGTATATGTTGGAGAATACTTATCGCAAAGAATAACATCTGCCTTGTCAAAGCTTTCTATGTATCATGTTTGTTCCAAAACATGACTTCTTTCTCTTTCCTCGAGGTATGTCAACAAGCCAACAATCCTTCTAAATTTTGGTATTTCACCATGTTGCTTGTCATTAGCAAGTCAACACTTTGCATTGAAGAATTTTGAAACCGTGTCCGATGGTTGTCTCAAACCTTGAAATTTAGGTTCTCAAGAATCTTCAAGATCTTTTTAAGTCTCAAAAAAGTATTCATTGTCCTCAAATTGTTGATTCTCTGTGCTTTCCTGAATTCTTTTTTTTTCCATTGCCAAGAGAGTTCTTACTAGTTCCAATGGCTTTGCTTGAATTTTTAATGAAAGACCGAACCAAAATTGATATGATGGGTTTCCTTCACCTCAAATGCATCTTCAAATCCCAATGATTCTAAAACAACCCCGATGAACATATCATGCTCTCTTGGAATATGGATATCCATGACTCGTCTGTATGGGTCAAATAAGGGATTTAGGTCGTCTACAATTGTGCGGAAAGTTATTAAGAAGTGGGTACAAAGGGTGGGAAGGTAGTTACAACGAAACCGACAACCCGCATGATGTAGAAATTGTGATAGTTTGGAGATTCTCACCATCAGGGGCTCTTGCTGACTTGGAATCATGATGAGACATTTAGATTCTTGCCCTTATTTTTCTTCACGTAAATGAGTATATTACTTTGTGAGGGCTTCTACCTCGTCTTTTACTTGTATATATGGAGGAGATTCGTCAAAATTCCTTGGTAACTCATCCAAATTTGTTTGCTTCAATTCATTTTTTTGGGTAGTTTGAGAAGCTTCTCAATTAATCTGTTGATTTTGTCGCTTAGCTCTTTTTGTCCATCCATCCACTCTTGTTGCCTTTTCTCAATGTTACCAAGACAACTTCTTATGTTGTTGACATAAACTCTCTAATGGTTTGAATTGACATGTGATTCGTCATAGTTTACTATCTTAGTTACATGATCGAAGGCAATTGATATGTACAGTTTGGATGATTGGGAATATAACCACCAAATTTGCAAAGTTTGGCTCTAATACTAATGTACCAACAAAAAAGTATATTAGGATAATTTATTATTGGGTTTAATATATATATATATATAATAAGCCTTGGTCCTAGCCTTTCCCCTAGTAGGGAATTGGCTGGCCTGGTTGGTCGGGAATGGGAGAAAAATCAAAGTTGGAAAAGATCCGTGGTCAAGAATAGGAGAGAGGTATAAACTCTCAGAAGGTCGAGTCTCAAAACTAAGTAGTTTAGGGATTTGCAACTTAAATCAAGCTTGTTCATTATCTTTACAAAGGGAAACTCTTTGGAAGAACTCAGAACATCTAGGACTAGAAGAAGGTCTTAGAGAGGAATGGGAGGAATATGTCTCACTACTCAAATCAAATTTTATCCATTTAGAAGAGGATAGGGAAGACAAGCTAGTGTGGACCAAAAACCCAATCAATGGTGACTTCACAGCCAAACTTGGTTATAAGACCTGGGCAGGGGAAATTTTTCAGGGAGAGATGGTAGAGTGGTGGAAACAATTATGGAAAGTCGAAGGACCCTTAAAGGCCAAAGTCACATTATGGCCGACTCTCAACAATAAAATATTGATTGGGATAACTTACAGAAAAGGGGTTGGAATGGCCCAAATCAGTGTGCACTCTGCAATTCAAATGAGGAAAATGTTTCTCACCTTTTCAATTTATGTTCTTATGTAGACACCATATGGAAAACAACGTGCAGAGAGTTAAAATTCCAAGGAGCTCTCGAGACTACTCTAGAATTCAAAGCAAAAGCCTGGTGGACAAACAAATTGGTATGTCACCACAGTGCTTTCCCATCTCTTTTTACTTATGGAATCTGGTGGTCTAGGAACACTGCAACCTTCAATAACAAAATGATCCCACCTGAAGTAATTGTTGCCCTTGTGATACAGTGGACTAGAGAACACAAATCACAAGTGAAAGATTCAAAAGTCAAAGTGCTAGGTCCTCCTGAAATAAACAAAGGAATTCCTTGGGCCTTTTTTATGGAGCAAGTCAAGGGGATCCTCCATTGGGTGGTTCAGGAGCTGTACTTTACCTCCCAAACAACCACAATATTCATTTTATATATATATATATAGGAATTTTGGGGTCTAAAATGGGCCTCCTAAGGAAAATAATAAAATAATAGTTAAAATAATAAAATAATAGTTAAAATAATAAAATAATATTGATTAA